>LPNX010195722.1:14274-52913 GCA_001517045.1 Pseudotsuga menziesii
GCTGTATATAGTCATGGGATATGATTGTCAAATATTTTGCATAAATTTGATACACAATTTCTGTTTTCATTAGTATGGTCATATTGATCAGGTCATTAGAGGAAATTTCAACTCAAAATGGGCCTTTTAACTTTTATTCAAATTCCATGTCATCATGTGTTAGCCAATGAAATTGCTTTAAATTTGAAATACCGTATAGGTCTTAAACACTTTTTTAATATAAATTTGGGGATAGTTATCATAAAAAAAACTACTTTTTTTGTTTGTATTTTTGACATATCTCCCTGTGTTTTTATTCAAATTTTGATCAGGAGAGCTCGTTGGATGTGGAATTTAATTCCGCATCCAACGAGTACCCACTCGGCATACTTTTGATGGACCCCTCTACCCCAAAAACAAGAAATACCTGAAAAAAACAGAATGATGACATCATCATTTCATTTTTTCAGGTATTTCTTGTTTTTGGGGTAGCGAGGTCCGTCAAAAGTATGCCGAGTGGGTACTCGTTGGATGTGGAATTTAATTCCGCATCCAAAAAGCTCTTTCGATTGAAATTTGAGTAAAAACACAGGGAGATATGTCAAAAATACAAACAAAAAAGTAGTTATTTTATTTTCTTCCTCCAAAATTAATAAATATTATTTTATTAGTTCATTTTAGGAGGCCCATTTTGAGTTGAAATTTCCTTTAATGGATCTTTCTTTGCATTGTAGTAATTCTAAGATGCTTGATTTGCACATTTAACTTTGGCTTTCTGTATGTGAGGCCACACATTTCCTACAATTGCTATCTTCAGTCATCTAATTGCTGTCTGTAGGCAATGATCACAGTCAATGATTTTATGGAAGCCACAATATGTTATTTATATAGTTCATTCATTTTTCCAAGGAAAACATTGTTAGATTCCCCCTCACTTACCTGGACTATCGGGATGGAGGGAAGCTCAAATTCCAACCACAATAGCGTCCCCATTGGCAGCATGCCTTGGTTGGATGCATTGCTTGATTGAGATAACCCTTGTGGATTTTATATTTTGGGTTTTGCTGAGGTTCAGTGAGTCATTGCAAGCTCTGGGCTAGGTTAGCCCTGATGACTTGTTTCAAAAGGGACTTGAAAAGACTATTGAAGAGTTGGAAGTCATTGTTAAATCTCACACACTGCTATTATGTGGTGCCTGATGATCCATTGTTGGTGATTAGTTCCTTAGATCATTGTTGAGGTAGAGTTTGGTGGCCATCTATTGCATCTTCAAAAATAATTTGACTCTTTTCATATTTTCATGTGAATTCTTATTCAAGACAAACTAGATATCCGTATCTAGTATTTTATAAATATTATGTTTAGTTGCTTAAGACTTAGTCACAAAGGTGACTAGTACAATGAGGTCCCATACTTTCTTTAATATGCTGAGAACTTTTTAACTGCCTTGCTTTCTAGAAAGGCTTTTCAAGATGCTCCTTAATGGTATAAAATTAGATATCTGGTCATATATGAGGTAACCTAACTATACAGTATATGATACCTAATTTGCTTGGGTTAAGGGTTGAAGTTGGCATACCAAACTTACATGTTTGAATTTCTCCCAAGCAAAATAAGCAAAACTGATTCAAGGTGAGTCAAATTTGTGTTGACTGTGTTAGACTTGGGTCAAACTCAGTCAACCCGAGTTCACTTGCCAAATGCCTATATATTCCCAGAAGCTGTGGCAAATGAATCATTTTTATTTTTAGTATTTGTCAAGTGTTTCCTGAGCTAAGGAATGTAAGCCAAATATATCCAAAAGACTGGTGTTGTGCTTTCTTAACACTTTTGAGAAGTGTTAACCTTCCTCCCAAAGATATTTATTTATTACACTATAAGTCTATCCTCCTCTCTATCTCCACATTATGGTGTTTATGAATGTGTGTGATTCACATCTATATGTTTAATGTGATGTCTATGGTGGGTTTGGTTGTTAGTGAGTAAATAAGATTTGATCTAGATATATATTTCTTAGATCTACATGTTTTATGTCATTTACATGCATTTTTATATACTTTATAATGGTTTTAAAAAAGGTTACTTGCCTCTGTTTGTGTGTATGGTACTAGAAAGTGGAGTTGGATCCAATTCTATCAGATTTGAAGAAATTAGGATTGATCTTCACCAAAGACCTCACATATGTTAAGCTGTGTAAATATATCTTCTATATCACTTCATATCTTGTGTGTGAGTTAATTGTTAGATATAGTGAATGAATTATTCGATCTAGTGGGTGAAATCATAGTTGTCTACACCTCTATCTGTCTTGGATCAAGGAAAGGATCCAATGGAGGTATCACCTTTCCACAAGGGAGAACTGTAAGTTGTAACTGATGGATTTACTGTCGATACCTTCAAAGCATGGATTCTATTTTCTTTTAAGCATTGCAAAGTGTCTTCTCCAGCTTACTAACAACTTCATTAGCCAAAAATCTGTTTATGAGAAACCCTTTCTACCCATCAATCCAAGCAGTGGTAGAATATGGTGGTCTTTATGAGCCACTCAGGAATTTAGAAAAGTTGGATTGCTAAAAGTGGTTACATAAGGCTCTTCCAGCCCAATCATCCTCAAATATCAAGCTTCTAACAACCTGTAAGTAGTTCTGACCAATCTGTCTCCTCTTGAATTTAGAGCTACTAATATGAAGGGCAAGTATGAAAATAGCTGCGGCAATGGCAACAGTTTTAATGCCGATTATTGAAAGTCCCCTGATGCTTCGATTGTAGCCTTCAACAAAATGGGTTATTTCTGATTTTAGAACAACGTTCTAGTCTCCATTCCATACAATGATCATTAGCAGCTTTGTCTTACTCATTGTATTCTGGGGGAATGTCTGGCAAAGCTGGCTTATTGCAAAGACATATTTACTTAATCTAAAACATATTGAGAACCAAGCTCTTTTCTTGCTAAGTGTAGTGAACTTTTGATGCTGCAAAGTATTGAAACATCTCCTTTGCAAGCCCAAAATGGTCACGTGTTTTGAGGGGCAACAGTCCCTAAAGCAAGAAGTGAGGCCAATTTGAAAGAATATTAGTTATCCCGTAGCTATGGGCTATGTCTATCTAATTACCATGAGTCTCCTTATTGCTTACAAATATCTTTGTGCAGGAAGTGACCTCTTCAATTTGAAAGAAGTAACATTGGACTGTAGCTGGCTTACCATACTATTAAAGATCCCTCCTGTTAGGAGGCTGTGTGGGTCTTATCTATGAGGCCCATAAGGGGTGAAACACGTCTCTGGGGGATTTGGACCTTGGTCATAGAATCTCAGAATACTATGACCCCTACTTTACCATTGACCCAAGACCTTGTTGACAAACTTTCAACTTTTAGCTTTGACTTCTAATTGAAATATTTCTTACCTCTTGCTTAAAATTTTAGTATACTGCAGCTTGTTATGTACAAGTTATATGCATCTTTGTTTAGCATGCTTTTTACATGGAAATATCATATTGTTTCCCTATTTTTTATGAAAGTGTGCACTGGTCATTATAGATGTTGTGCTGACCATCCATGTTTGTAACCTTGCATGGCCGCAGTTTGCCTCCCATTCAAAGAAGAGGCCGAACAATCTTGTTTTAGGGAGAACATATGATCATCACATATATGATCTGATTGAGGTTGGTGTGGAAAATTTCAGTTCAATGGAGTCATTTGGTTATGGCAAGAAATTGGCCCCACAAGTAGGCTCAAAGCCCTTTTTTGCCTTCCTTGGGGAAGGTTTTGAGACC
The DNA here is from genome assembly GCA_001517045.1 of Pseudotsuga menziesii. Taxonomy (NCBI): domain Eukaryota; kingdom Viridiplantae; phylum Streptophyta; class Pinopsida; order Pinales; family Pinaceae; genus Pseudotsuga; species Pseudotsuga menziesii. The sequence goes on from LPNX010195722.1 coordinate 18,028, forward strand.
AAGGAGCAACTTAAACATTTGAAAGAGGTTTTGCTTGATATGTTCAGGGGGGAGGTATGGTTCTCCTTTCCATAGTTATTTCTTTGAATATTAATGTTACAATTGACTGCTCTGTTATAATAATTTTATTGATGGAAATACTATGATATATATTTTCTTGTAAGTATTACACACTTAAATACTTTAGCTCATCGCTGGTTAGGTTGTGGAAACAATAAATCTTGCGGGTCTAGATCGCGTATTTGTATGCACAGCAGTGGGCGATGACAAGGTTTTCTAGTCTTCCTGCTTTCAAATTTCTTATAGTTCTAATTTAAGTGCTCTAGGGCATTGGATTTTCATTGTATGCATTTCGAGGACAGAAATTTTGTGGGTTGACTTTTGATTTTATAAAGCTGCAGGGGAGACAAGTCTTTATTTCTCAATTGGGGATTTAATAGTCTTCCCTTCAGAGCTTCTGAGAATCTCTTCCTATTTTGGTTTACAAGTATCTTGGGTTAAATTTTGATATAGGTTCGTTTCATGCATTGTGTAATACGTCTAAAAAAATCGGGCACAATGGTTCCATGTATTGAACTAGTTGAAATTGGACCCTCAATGGACCTTGTACACAAACGCCATCGACTTCCAAATGAGGAAGTTAGAAAAGATGCCATGAAATATTCTGATGTGAAACCCAGAAAGAAGGTAATGTTTTGGAATTCCTCAGTTACAAAAATTTTCTTCCCGCTTCCATAAGACTTTCTTCATGAATATGACCTGAGTACATCTTCCATTTTATTTTCAGGTGAAGAATGTTGGTAAGGACCTTATATCTGAAAAAGTTGGAAAGATTTATGTTCCCAAGCAAGAGGTATTTTCTATTGCTCTGCTTTCAAGTATGTTTCTAACATTGTTTTGTGAACAAGGGCCTCTTCTCTTGTTTATTTTGTATTGCTCCACTTTCAAGTATGTTACTGGTATACACCATGTATCATGAACAAGGGATTCTTCCTTTGACCCTACTTGTGCTCTGTTTGTGCAGGTAGGGGATATGGCACTAGCTAAAATGAAAGGTATGAAGAGGGAACGCAGAGAAGCCGCAGCTGCCCATGCAGAAAATACGACTACCATAAAAAAGAAGTAGAAGACAGGCTAGAAAAGATCTGTCACAATTTTGGTAAATGGGGAACAATATTTCACACTTCTTCAATAGGCAGGGCTCCTCTAGTTTCACCATTTGTTTTAACCTGCAGTACTGGCTCTTGCCAGCTAGTTGTAGTTTCAATTTTTGTATATTCTCATTGAGGTGGAATGTACCATTATGAGAATGGGTAGAATATTGATCGTGTTTAATACTTTTCCTTCTCTATGTAATGTTTTAACTTCTTTTATTTGCTTCATGCAATTATTGAGTCAGCAATTTCAAGATTTGCTCTGAATGCTCTTTTTTTGGTTATCCACACCGCTGCTCTGATCTGTTAGCAATTAATATTAGAGTTAGTGCTTTAGGCCTCTTGATATTCGAGTGTTAGGATATATGCGGTCATCTTTTAATTCTCTCTCTAAACAAGTGCTACATGGAAGCGATTCCCTGTCGCTTCTCCATAACATATTTTGGCATGGAACATTCAAAGAGTTTAATATTTTCCACATTTTCCACATTCAATACTAAGTAATGTGCATGTGAGGGGGGTATACTAATTATGTAAGGATTATGACCTACTTCCACATGGAATTGGTCTTATGGCATTCGTATTTTTTTTTAAAACAGTTATAGTCGTCGCTTAAGCGACGATCATTTTAAAAAAAAAATTCACATCCATCGGTTAAGCGACGTCCATGCTGTCGCTTAACCGACTCTTGCAGGTGTCTTTTTTTGAAAAAAATTTAATACCATTGCTTCCATGCCGTCGCTTAAAATTCACAGCCATCGGTTAAGCGACGTCCATGCTATCGCTTAACCGATGCTTACAGGTGACTTTTTTTGAAAAAAATTTAATATCGTCGCTTCCATGCCATCGCTTCACCGACGCATACGTTTTCTCCACTGTCGCTTAACCGACGCGTACGTTTAAAGTTTATTATGGATTAGATGTCGGATAACCGATGCTTTATTTTAACCGATGGTAAACTAAGGTGTCGCTTTACCGACAGATTGAAAATATGTTGGATAACCGACGAATCTCCACCGACGCTTAAAAAAAATCATAGTGTCGTACATGCGACAGGGAAGTGTCGAAAATCTGACAATATGGCCGTTGAATTTTTGGTTGAAATGTAGTAGTGAGGTGTGTTGTGACAAAGGGGGTTTTGAGCCAAAAGGTCTTGTGTTTGTTCGTACAAGAAGAATCACTAGAAGTATGAACACTACACTTACAGCCTCTGTTCTTGTAGCCACTCAACAGAGTACTTGGCCAGTGATTGTCCATCTTGAAGATGATGTTCCATCTTTGGTTCCTGAAACCACGCATATAGATGAACCTATTCTCATAGATAATAATCATGAAAAATCATTGGCCAAAGATATTACGGAGTCAGGTAGGTTTGAAACTGCTCCATCGTGTATGGATGCTTGTGGTTCGGGCCCTGAGCCATCGTTTATGAGCTTTCCATCACCAGATCAAGATGTAGATAATATTGATTCTTCTCAGGAATATTATTCATGTCATGATAAGGAATAAGAAACTCTCCAACAGGTCCTTGACAGAGTATATGAAACCAAAATCGCAGAATTGAAAAATGAACTAAAAGAATGTCAAGCAAACGCAGCCTTGAAAGATGAAGAAAATAAAACATTCAAGGCAGAATTGTTAAATTGGGTTAATATATGGAAGGACATGAACATCAAGAATAATCGATACAAGAAAGCAAAAAAATCAATGATAGACACAAACCAGCACTTGCTTGAGCAAGTAGATCGATAGAAGCTAGTAATCTTCAGGATCAAAGCTAAACTTTCTGAGGCCAAAAGAGTGATCAATTTACAAAGTAGAACCTGATGTTGTTCCTATTTTTGGTTATATGGTTTATCTTTGTGTCAACATGTAATACAAGCTTTTAAAGAGCATACCTGCAAAATCATAGATTTTACAGGCATGCATTTAATTTATTGGTTTTTTTGTTATTTCTGTTGAAACTGGTTTTAATAAGACTCTTATATTTGTTGAACAGGTGTACATGGTATCACTATCCTCAGTAGATATAGGACGTTTTAGATCACAATTGGCAAACGTTGATGCTTCTTGAATACTGGAATTTCAAAATAGCCACGAATATGTCAGTTCCCTTAAATCAGGAGATGATACAGGCTAGTTGTTTTATTGATTGTTTTTATCCTATAGTAATATTTGTGACAGGTGTCTTTTGAAGAGATTCGATGCACTTTAATAGGAATAGACCTCCTATGGTATTGAATACAGCATTTATGAAGAAATTGAATTGAAAGACTCATGGGGTTATATATAAACTAGTAATATTTATGCAAAGGGGGGATGGAGTGACTGAAGAAAAACATCATTGAAATATTATTTTAGTACTAGTTTTATTCCTTACTGAGGTGTTATCTTTGGAGGTGGAATGTGACTGGAAATTATCAGACTGGTATCATTGATCGGTATTATTTTGGATACTTTTATAATATATTTCAATATATCATCTTATACTTATAATATTGATGTAGTATACTTGGTTATGCTTGTATTCATTATTTGATATTACACTTTGTCAACACAATATTGTTATTTGAATTAGTATGTTATTATAATTGAATTAATCATTGTTTTTATTGAAAATTCGAGATATAATGATATACATATTTATGTTTGTTTTGATCTCATTTGTATTTTTGCAATGTTTTCATTATGAACATTATCTTCTATTCAAATATTTAATGTTGTTTATTAGTTGTTAATTAATTAAACATTTCAGAAAAATCTGAAGTAATTGCTTATTTCAATTTCTCTGCCATGGTAACATATAGCAGAATGATTTAGTGTGGATGGTTTAAATATTTTCATTTAGATCTTACTCATTTATCTTTATGTTCACTTGAAATATTAATTGATAATTAATATAATATTCAAATTGCTCTCAGCTGGGATAGAATAGTTTAGTTAGTGTTATTTTAGTATAGTTTACATTTAACGGTTGTTAAATAGAATTTGGGTAATTTTAGAATAATTATAATAGTCTTTTAAAATTTAGAATATTAAATACGAAATCCTCAAAATCGAAGACTTTCATTAAGAAATAAATTCTAGGATAATTTATGTAGTATAAAACCAATTTTAGGGTTTATTTAGATAGAAATAACATTAGGATAAATTTTTACTGAATTTTAGTTTCTCCTTAAGAGAAAAATTCAGTTGGTAGCAGGACCATAACCAGTGAGGTTTTGTCATCCCAAACACACCAGGAGCTGCTTTAAGCTACTTGTGTGGGCTTAATATCCTTAGTTGGCCTAGGTCAGAAAATCAGGCCAACAGGCCCCCGGTCCCAGACTAAGCTACCTGGTAACTGACCAGGTGCCTCCATTCCCAGAATGGTAGTTTCCCTTACATGTGTTCTACTCGACAGAATGGCCAGCACTCACATATGGCATGGGAGGAACCTAATCCTTTAACCATGACAAAATGGCTCAGCCCTTACATCTGACCTACTCGTCAGAATGTCTCTCTCAATCCCGGACTGAGTGTTCCTGGTAACTGACCAGGTACCTCCATTCCAAGAATGTCATTCAGCACTCATATCTAACATGGAAGGAATCAATCCTCTCACCATGAAAGAATGGCTCAGCCCTTACATTTGACCATGGAAGGAACCAATCCTCTGACCATGTCAAAATCGCTATGGGACTCATCATTTCCCTTGGAGGAAACCTCGATTTAGAGAACACCAAGATTCTCCCTGAAGTACTCAAACTTCACCCTAGCCAATCGCTTCATCAATACATCAGCTATATGTTCCTCTGTCACAACATACTGGAGCATCACTGCTCCCCTCTGCACCATGTCCCTGATATAGTGATACTTGATCTCAATATGCTTCCACTTGTCATGGAACACTGGATTCTCTAACAAATTCATGCAACTCTAGTTGTCATGATGTATACAAGTAGCATCCATCTGGAGATCAAATAAATCAGACAGTAGCTTCCGTAGCCATACTACCTCACAACTAGCTGACCAAGCTACGAAATACTCTACTTCAGCTGTACTCAGTGCCACACAGGATTGCTTCCTGCTAAACCAAGATATCACACCTGATCCCATATTAAAGCAACACCCTGAAGTGCTCTTCCTATCAATGGCACTACCTGCCCAATCTGAATCAACATAACCCTCTAGGTTAATCTTCTGATTTGCCTCGTACTTGAGCCCATAATCAATTGTACCCCTCAAGTATCTCAGAATATGCTTTGCAGCAATCAAGTGAACATTTCTTGGATCTGCCAAGAACTGGCTCAAGGTGTTCATAGCAAAGCAAATGTCTGGTCTCGTGTTCGTCAGATACATCAAGGACCCAATCATCCAACGATACATCATAGCATCAATCATCTTTGATGAAGCATCACTCAATAGCTTCAGGTTCGATGCCATAGATGTGGCCATAGCCTTACAGTCCATCATCCCAAACCTCTTCAGGATCTCTACTGCATACTTCCCTTGTCTGAGGAAGATTCCATCTGCATTCTGCCACACATCCATACCTAGAAAATAATGCATCATACCCAAGTCCTTGATTTCAAACTCAGCAGCAAGATTTCTCTTCGTATCAACAATCAACCCATCCATACCTTGTTAACTTTTCATATGCTTAGCTAATACATCAGTATTTCATTTCATTTTGATGACAAAAGCATATAAACAGGATCACTAAAAGAAACAGTATCACAAGAACAACACAGATTTATCTTGGGAAAACCATAAAGGGAAAAACCCAGCAAAAGCTTCCTCAATATAGATGCCCAAAAAGATAAAAGGTAAAACCAACAAGGAGATCAAAGCCTAATCCTCCTCCTTCTCTAGTTGCTTCTCTCTCTCCACTAATGCGCTACACAAGTGAGAGTGTGTGCTCCAAATGAGGAGCACTACAGCTCTATTTACATTCAGCTGTTCACTTTCATTCACTCATCCGACATGTAGGCTCGAATTAATCATGTAGGCTCGAGTTACACATGTAGGCTCAAGTAACCACATTGGGGTGCTAATGACCCACCTTTACTATTAGAGGGGACTACCTCATGACTCTTATTAGTTCTTCTGATTAGAAGCATCAGGGTACAAAGTAATACAAGTGGTTCTCCCAGTAGGACCATCGGGGACCACAAAAAGATACCTATAGAATATTCTTTGAAGTTACAATATTTCAACACTCTCCCTTGATGAGAAGGGTATTCTACAACAACATCAACAACAACAATAGTAGGAGAGCGAGAGATAGGACATCATCAACATCATCAAGGTAACACATCTATAAATCATTGGAAGCTTTTCAACATCATGTAGTCTTCATTTTCAATCTTCAATCTTCAGCAACAACAACACCTTGACCACTTCGATCAGCAACAACTTTGACCTTTTGATCAGCAGAAACATATTCAGCACTTTGACCTTTCGATCAGCAACATCATCTTTGGCACTTTTACCTTTCGATCAGCAACAACATATTCACCATTTTTACATTTCGATCAACAACAACATCATCATCATATTCTGATATTTCTAACAGCAACATCATCATCATCATACTCTAATCTTTCGAACAGCAACATCATCATACTCTGATCTTTCAAATAGCAACATCATCATCATCATACTCTAATCTTTCGATCAGTACGTCATCATCATCATACTCTGATGTTTCGATCAGTACGTCATCATCATCATCATACTATGATATTTCAATTAGTACGCCATCATCATCATACTCTGATCTTTTTATCAGTACGTCATCATCATCAGCAATAACCTGCAATCCACAACACGAAGACGAAAGTCTTCAGATCACTTTTGGACCTAAGTCCAGGGATGATACAATCCTATCACATTCTCAACAATTGAAGTCACCGGATTGATTACGGGATAATCAGTCCCTATCACTTTAGGATTAGGTCCAAGAATGATGCAATCCTACCGCATTCTCAACAACCAAAGTCACCAGATTGATTACGGGATAATCAGTCCCTATCACTTTAGGACTAGGTCCAAGGATGATGCAATCCTACCACATTCTCGGGGACCAAAGCCTCTAGATACCATTCTGAACCAAAGTTCAAGGATGATGCAATCCTGCCACATTCTCGGGGACCAAAGCCTCCGAATACCATTCTAAACCGAAGTTCAAGGATGATGCAATCCTGCCACATTCTCAGGGACTGATGCCTCTGGATACCATTTTGAACCGAAGTTCAAGGATGATGCAATCCTGCCACATTCTCGGGGACTGAAGCCTCCGGATACCTTTCTGAACCGAAGTTCAAGGATGATGCAATCCCACTACATTCTCGAAGACTGAGATCACCGGATCACTTTAGGGAAAATGCCCAGGGATGATACAATCCCACTACATTCTCAAGGACCAAAGTCACCGGATCTATTCTGGACAGATGTCCCAGGATGATACAATCCCTCTTCATTCTCAAGGACCGAAGTCACCGGATCTATTCTGGATAGATGTCCCAGGATGATACAATCTCTCTTCATTCTCAAGGAACTAGGTCACCTGATCACTTTAGGGCAAGTGCCCAGGGATGATACAATCCCATTGCAACATCACTACTCCCCCTTTCGAGGAAGGTCTTTCCGAACAACACCAAGCTTGTCTCGAAAGTGTTTGAACTTTACTCGAGACAGAGGCTTCGTCAGTACATCATCATCCAAACTATCATCATCTACATCTTCAGTATGTGAATACTGAACTATCACCATCTGTATCTCCAGTATGTGAATACTGAAAGCATCATCATCTCTATATTCAGTACAGAAATACAGAATCACCATCATCTGAATCTACAGTATGTAAATATTGAAACATCATCTATATCTTTAGTATGGGAATAGTGAAATCATCATCATCTATATATTCAGTATAGAAATAATGAATCACCATCATCTGTATCTACAGTATGTAAATACTAAAACATCATCTATATCTTTAGTATGGGAATACTGAAACATCATCATCTACATCTTATCTCGTATGTAGAAATACCGGATTTCTATGTGTTACAATGGAACACAGGGTTCTCTGTCATCACAACTCTGGTTATCACATAGAATCATTGTAGTATCCATCTTCAGTTCAAAGAGACCTGATATCAGCTTCCGAAGCCATATGTCTTCACAACTTAGCAGAGCAATATTCTATGTATTTTGCTTCAGCCGTGCTAAGAGAAACACTGGACTGTTTCCTGCTAAACCATGAACTCATAGCAGACCCCAAACAAAAGCATTTACCTGATGTGCTTTTCCTATCTGAGATACTTCCAGCCCAATCTACATCTGTGTAGCCATACAATCTATACTCATGGTTACCATCATAGTATAGACCAAAGTCTATAGTCCCTTTCAGATATCTCATTACATGTTTTGCTGCTATCAGGAGAACCCGTCTAGGTTGAACTAGATATTGACTCAAGGTGTTCACAGCAAAACAAATGTCTGGTCCAATAATTTGTTTGTATTGAGTCACATCTACTAACTCTGATGAGTCATTAGCTAACAACTCCAGGTTGGAATCCATGGGTGTGACCATGGCTTTGCATTCCAACATATCAAATATTTTCAAACTTTGCACTGCATACTTTCCCTAATTGAGAACAATTCCTTCATACTTCCAGACCTAGGAAATAAAGTATTAGACCAAGGTCTAAATTCTTCAATGAACTTCTTCTTGCATTTTACAGTCTTTTTCTCATTCCCTGTCAAAAATAGATCATCCACATATAGTAATAGTATGACAGGTTCATCTTCTACAACCTTGTAGTAAAGGTTAGGATCAGCTTTTACTCTTGGTAAAGCCCATGTTCAACAAGAAACTATCTATTCTTCCATACCAAGATCTGGGAGCTTGCTTCAGGCAATAGAGGGCCTTCTTCATCTTGCATATGTGAGACCATCTGTCTTCAACTTCAAATCCTTGTGACTATTTGATGAAAAACTCTTCCTCAATCATACCATTAAGGAAGACTTGTCTTTACTTCATCATGTACCTTGTTTCCTGGAGTAAGTGTCTCTTCAGAATTAATTCCCTCTTTCTTATAGAAACCTCTAGCCACAAGTGTTTCCTTACTTCTATCAGCAACATATTTTATCTTGCAAATCCATTTGTAAGATACCACATTTTTACTTTCTGGTTTGAGTACTATATCCCAAACATCATTCTAGTATTATTTCATCATAACATCTTCCATGAGTTCGTCTTGTCAGATCAACATATCCTAGTCTTCTGCATTCAACCTTGAAGGTTGAAACCCACTTTACTCTTGGTAAAGTCTCGATCCATCAGGAAGTTGTCCATCATGTCATACCATGTCGAGCTCAGATATCTTCTGTAGTCACTCCCCCTGAAGTGGAGTATCATCTTCCCTCTTCATTCTGTATAGTTGGTTCTATGCTTGATATATACTTGTCAATAGAGTATGTTATGTCATAGTCTATTCTTTCTGAGGCAAATCATGAACCTTGCTTTGTACACTTGTTCTTGTAGAACCATAGATACTACGTACTTCCCTTTATGTCTCGACATCATATCATATACATCATTCCTCATGATCAACTGTTATTCTTTGATCATAGATTCTTTCTTCATCTTGAGTTATCTCTTGTACCCATGGTGGTCTTCATCCTTCGAGGTGGATCTACCACTTTCTAAATCTCTTTCTTCTGTCATGGTGTCTCTGACCCTGGGAGCTTTAGATTCATGTTTATTGGAGCGAATCTTGAATTGTCATCACTTGTTCTTTGGAACAAGTCTCATCCTTCTTTTCTTATAGGAGGTATTACAAGACATTTCCTACAATTCAAATGCACCAGTTGCATGGTTAGAACTAATTCATAAAACATATGCATAATGGAAAATTCTTATGCATCATGCAATAGTTTATCCAATACAACATTCATCCATATCTCACAGATACTTTCTAGATGCCTTCTACCATGACATCATTGAGATTGTGCACTAATCCAATATGTCAGCAAAGAGGTTTCATTCTAGATAAGTAGCAATGTAGGGTTGTATAGCACCATGATCTACTTACCCATCACATGCATATTAGTAGTATACAATCATTAATGCAAACAATCTATCATGCATAACACATCAACTAAATATAATCAAATGTATAACAAAACAATATCATGAAATGACAATTGAGTACTTATCTTTTATTTATTTCGTGAGTAGACTCCATCTTGGTCATTTTGCTTTATCATCTTCTTCATTCATGAAATCATCATTTATTATCCAAATGATAAGATGAATAAGAGGTTCTTTAAGAATTGAGTTCTTCATATTCCTCATCACTTGAGGGATCTTCTTTGAATGGTGAGAGCTTGATCTTCAATTGCTCCCATCTTTCTTCTTCTCTTCTTATGAGATGATCTTCTTCTTCTTCCCAGAGTCTATTGAAAGTAATTACTTCCTTTTGGCACACATTCCTTGAATGAAATAATTCTATGATCCTGGGAGACCATTCAAGGCGGCTATCACCACTTCTACATTATCCACTTCTTCTTCTACCGCTTCAACATGTTCTGCATTCTGGATCTTCACATTCTTCAATTGTTTTCTCAAAACCAATATTCGAATTTATGTTCTTCTCTTCAAATATCTTGATCAAGGAATCAAACATATTCAGTGTCTTTAGGGAAGACACTTGTGGTACAAGTTGATCCATGATTGAATCAACAATGATCTTCTTGGCCTTGATCAAGTCCTTCTTGTGTAAGGCTTTGAGGCTCATCTCCCTCTAGAATTGGAACCTCTCTACTCATGTAGGTGTCCAATTCATTTTCTTTAGAGAGATCAAATACTTCCATGCTTGTAATTTTTCAACTTCACCAAGCTTATCATCTCTCAAATGCAAATAGCAAAAGATTAGATCTTACCGATTTGAGGTGTCCGTCCTGCTTCCAGAGCTGGCTAATCTAGGGCTTGTCAAAGAAACCCTAATTTTCAAAACTTGGAATCTTTTAGATCTGATTGGATAGAAATATAGATATCTTCAAATGGAGCTATCCAATGTACTCCTTTTCTAAAAACAGTGGAGGGAAGCTCCTGGAATAGGAAGCCCTAGTTTTCCAATTTCTTTTGCAAAAATTCTTGTCAGTGTTTCTGTGATATCTCTGAAATTACTGCTCCTCTATGTATAAAATATCACACTGTGGTAAAATCACATGTCCCTGATCCAACACCATAGGTTTCATCAAAATTGGTTTCACCAATTTGGATTTATGATCCTTTTCCCAAGGTGACCTGTTACAGGACTGTTCAAAACAACAAAGTTGTATGGCATGCCACGTGTCACTGGTTCATGTTTTGAGTCTAATATTCAGAGCATAGAAATTAGAGTCTGTCCTATTTCTGGAAAATCTTTAGGAATTCCATTTGGACCTCTGCAGCCCAAGCTATAGCAATTTTACCCAGGTGTCCTTTTTAGGGATGAATTCTGGAAGAGGCTGGAACCCTAACGTGGAGGGATCATATCGCCCAAAATATAGAGAATCTAAGGCTGAAATTTGGATACAGTGTACATAATTATTTTAGATTCTACCTCTACAGTTTTCATTTCCTGAACCTTCTCCAATATCAGGATATAGTGAATGTACCAAAAATTAGTAGTTTTAGCATTTAGGGTTTTTCTAGCTCAGGGTCAAACTAGGGTTTGAATTCCCCAAAGTTTCACCCAACCAAAAATCTTGATCCAAGTCTCTAAAATTCAATTTTGATGAGGAAAGAAATCCTATTCCAGGATCACTCAAAAATTCTTCTTCTGCAAGAAGCCCTAATTTCTTCCGGGGAGAGAGAGAGGGTTATTTTTCCTTGTGAAGGCTGTCCTATTCAGGGTGGCTCTGATACCATGTTAAATTTTCATATGCTTATCTAATACTTTAGTATTTCATTTCATTTTCATGACAAAATCATATAAGCAGGATCACTAAAAGAAACAATATCACAAGAACAACACAAATTTATCCTGGGAAAACCCTAAAGGGAAAAACCCAGCAAAAGCTTCCTCAATATAAATGCCCAAAAAGATAAAAGGTAAAACCAACAAGGAGATCAAAGCCTGATCCTCCTCCTTCTCTAGCTGCTTCTCTCTCTCCACTAATGCGCTACACAAGTGAGAGTTTGTGCTCCAAATGAGGAGCACTACACCTCTATTTATATTCATCCGTTCACTTTCATTATCTCCTCCAACATGTAGGCTTGAGTTAATCATGTAGGCTCGAGTTACACATGTAGGCTCAAGTAACCACACTGGGGTGCTAATGACTGACCTTTACAATTAGAGGGGACTCCCTTATGAATCTTATTAGTTCTGTTGATTAGAAGCATCATGGTACAGAGTAATACAAGTGGTTCTCCTAGTAGGACCATCAGGGACCACAAAAAGATACATATAGAATATTCTTCGAAGTTACAATATTTCAACATACCTATTACAAATAGATCATCTACATACAGTATAAGCATCACTGGGTTGCCATATTCAACCTTGTAGTAAAGGTTGGAATCTGCTTTACTCTTGGTAAAGCCCAAACTGGATAGAAAGCTGTCAATTCTGCCGTACCATGTCCTGGGTGCCTGTTTCAAACCATACAGGGATTTCTTCAGTCTGCACACATGAGATTCCTTGTCATGTGTCTCAAAACCGAGTGGTTGTTATACATACACTTCCTCTTCCACTACTTCATTCAAGAAAGCAATCTTGACATCCATTTTGTGTATCTTCCATTTCATTACTATAGCCAAAGAAAGTACTGATCTGATGGAAGTGGATCTAGCTACAGGAGCAAAAGTTTCTTCATAGTCTATTCCTTCCTTCTGTGAGAAGCCATGAGCCAAAAATCTTGCATTATATTTCTCTTTTCTACCGTCCGTAACATGCTTGATCTTGTAGATCCATTTGGAAGTTACAACCGACTTCCCTTCTGGTCTTGGGACAACATCCCAAACATCATTGATGGAAGTGGATCTGGCTACAGGAGCAAAAGTTTCTTCATAGTCTATTCCTTCCTTCTGTGAGAAGCCACGAGCCACAAATCTTGCCTTATATTTCTGTTTTCTACCGTCCGTAGCATGCTTGATCTTGTAGATCCATTTGGAAGTTACAACTGACTTCCCTTCTGGTCTTGGGACAACATCCCAAACATCATTCTTCATGATTGATTCATATCCTTCGATCATCACATCCTTCCATTCTTTTCGTTCTGTCACTTCTTCATAACTGGAAGGTTCTTCTTTGATAAAGTCACATAGTAAGGCTACATATCCGAAGCAAGATATGGTTCTCTTTCTTTCTCTGTGACTTTCTTCTGGAGCCCCATATCTTTTCGCGCCTTGGATAATTTCTCGTACCCAAGCAGGTTTCCTCTTGTGAGTATTCTTCTCCTGAGGTGGATCTACAGGTCTTTGTGGTTCTTCAAATTCTTGATCTTCTTGTTGAATTTCTTCATCCATGGTTGTATCATGAATTCTGGGAGCTTTGAATTCTTCAGGTTCTTCAACAGGTCTCTTTTTGGATTTGTTGTAAGTTGTTTCTTCATCAAATGTTACATCCCTGCTGATGCCGATATTCTTGTATCCTAGGAAGTATATTATATAAGCGTTCGAGCTTTCAGAGTATCCCACAAATATACCCTTCTTTCCTAAAGGATCTAGTTTTGTTATCTTCTCTTTTGGTATGTGTATGTGCACTGGAAAGCCGAATATTCTGAGATGGCTGGCTTTTGGTTTCTTGTCAGAGAAGTCTTCTTCAGGAGTCTTATTCTCGAGTACTTTGTGTGGAGTATGGTTCTGTACATACACTGATGTTCTGGCTGCTTCTTCCCATAGATGCATAGGAAGATCCTGATCATGAAGCATTGCTCTTGCAGCTTCCATGATAGTTCTATTCTTCCTTTGTGCAACCCCATTCTTTTTTGGATTGTAAGGAGTGGACAACTCCCTCTTAATCTCAAATTCTTTGCATAACTCTTTGAATTCATTTGATGTGAATTCTCTGCCATTATATTATCGAAAGGTCTTGATCTTCTTTTCTGTATGGTTCTGTTATAGCTGATTTTACCACTCTAGGTGAATCACACTTTGTATGGCCTTCCCCTGTCCCTCTGCAGACTCCTCAGACCCCATGCACCATTGTTTGTCCTTTGATGTTTCCTTGACCATCCCTAAAAACATGTGAAAAATGATACACATGACTTTTAAACCCTTAATCGCATATATACGTGGGTTTGACCCCTAAAACCACGTACATCGAGACGTGCACAAAATCCAAATCCTTTTGGATTTTTCCTTGACATGGATTTGACTCACTTGACTCCTGGCCTTCCCTATGCCTTGAGATCGCTTAGATTCGACCTTTCATTACCCCTTTGAAAAGCTATATAAGGAAATCTATGGTACATTGAAGGCATATGAGAGAATTAAGAGCAAAGAAACTATAGTCCATTGTTGCTGAAACTTATGCTTGAGTCTGCATCCCTTTGTCCCTTGGAGCACTTTTGTGTTCTTCCCAAGCTTGCCTTTTGCTTGTGATCTTTCTATCGAAAGATGGAGGATTGAGGTGGTGGAGGCCCAAGTGGGGGATTCAGTTTCTTCGGTTCGTAGACGTGCCGACAGAGGTTGTATCTATTGTAATCTCTAATTTATATTAATAGAAATATCTTTTCCTGTCCAATAATGTGTGTTTGAATGAATATTTTATCCATGGGATGATTTCAAATGCTTATACATTGTTGATTATATATGCTAGAATAGATTTAACACCATGATATATAGTATGCTTGTATTCTTTACTTATTGTTGAGGAAGTAATTTATCAATCCAAGCTGAAGTTGGAAAGCTCAACGAGGATCTACTTCAACCGTCCAGAATAAGGTACGAAGTCTGATCCTTTAGTGTTAGACATTTACTTTCTATTGCATATTGGAAAGGATTGATTTCTGGAGTCAAGTTGTCTGTTGTGGTACCCCAATCCATAGGAATTTCTCTCTGTAATAGGTTCTCAATCAAGGCTTGGAATTCCTTGAACTTGTTGAACACTTCATCTTTGTTCTTCATGAAGTAAATCCATGTCTTCCTAGAAAATTCATCAATGAAAGAAACATAGTATACATACCCGCATAGTGAACTTGATGACATTGGACCGCATACATCGAAGTGGATGATTTCCAAGATTCCTTTTGCCTTGCTCTCGCTACTTGGAAATGTCTTCTTTGTATTCTTCCCTTTCACACATTTTTTGCATACCACTTCATGTTTTGCTTGAATTTTTGGAAGACCTTCAACAACTTTGCTTGCAAGTGGTAGTGCTATGTAATGCACATGTGCAAGCCTTCTATGCCATAAGTTCATTTGGCTCTACTGTGTCATGGACCATAGCTTTTTCTGAATGGCCCTTCAGCTTGTATAAACCTCCTTCTTGTTCTCCAATCACTATTGCATCGTCAATAGTCTTTCCTCCTTGCCACATGATGACTTGGCCATCTATAAATGCAACCCTCATGCCTTTTGCATCCAGTGTAGATAAGGAGAGAAGGTTCTTCTTGAGTCCTGGTACAAATAGAACATCCTTCATTTTTATAGACTTTCCAGAGTCTAGCTTGTAGGAGGATTCACCACTACCTTTTATTGGATATTGGTAGTCATCTCCTAGCTTCACCTTATGGGGTGAATTATGTTCGGATAGTTTCTCAAAGGATTCTTTGAAACCTGTCATGTGTTTGGAAGCCTCACTGTCAATAATCCAATCTTTGCTTCCATGAGTGACAGTTCCCATGAGAGTGGAAATCAGAACATATTCATCCTCACTTGAAGAGTCTTTAATTTCTTGCTTTACTCTCTTCCTTGTAGGATCATCATCCTCAGTAGTGTGAGCATGATGTTTTCTTTTGGAGTTCTTCTTCTTCTTGGATCCATTCTTATTCATGGGACAATTTCTAGAAAAGTGTCTTATTTCATCACATGTATAACATTTGAGTTTAGATGAACCTTTCTAATGAGAATGCTTACCTTGGTGATGATGATTTTCCCTTCTTCCTTTCCTTGAGTGTACTGTGAGAGCTTGGTATTCATTTCCCATCTTTTCTTCTCGAGCTACTATCAGAGCCTCTTCTTGAGAGAATTCTTCCCACAGTCTACTGAACTTGACCAAATTCTTCCTAGCACAGATTCCTTGGATGAAAGAATCCCATGACCTAGGGAGGCCATTCAATGTTGTCATCATAATTTCTGCATTCTCCACTTCTTCATCTACAGCTTCTAGTTGTTCTTTGATCTGGGAGACCCTTTTGAAGTATAACTGGATGGTCTCCTCATTTTGGATCTTGACATTCTTCAACCGGTTCCTTAGAGTCATCTTTTGATTGATGTTCTTCCCTTCAAACAGTTTGGTTAGGGCATCAAACATGGCTTTAGGTGTCTTGAGGGAGGAAACCCGTGGAATGAGGTGATCCTTGATAGAATCTGCAATGATCCTCTTTTCCATAACCAACTTATTCTTATGTAAGGCCTTGGCCTCATCTCCCTATGGAACTGGAACCTCCTCCTGGATATAGGAGTCCAACTCATTTTCTTCCAGGACCAGGGAGATCCTATACTTCCAAGCTCGGAAGTTATCAGCTCCCTCAAGCTTTTAATCAAGCTTGGTATGATCAGACATCTTAATTGAGAACCTCAAATGGAAATACAAAATATTTAGATCTTACCAGGTCAAGATGTCAGATCTAGATTTGAAGCTGAAATCCTGCAGTACTGGTTCAGGAGCAGATTAGGGTTTTGCTTTTACCAGAGTTCTGTCCAACCAAATGCTTTGAAATTGATACCTAACTTCTATTTTGGGGAGGATATCAATCCATGCCTGGGATCACTAAAAAATTCCTCTTCTATGAAAATCCCTAATTTCTGGCAGTAGTGTCGGGTCCAAAACTGAAAAACCTCAGAATTGGATTCTACTTCGACAGAAAGATGCGCCCTAGGGAGGAAATTTATTCCACCCTTCTTTTGCTGAAAATATGTGGAGAGATATCCACAAAATAGGAAGCCCTAGTTCCCATAGTTGCACAGTGTCTTCTTCTCAGATTAGCTCTGATTCCATGTTAGTTTTTCAACATTAAGCTAGCATACCATTAGGATCTTTAAATTGAGAGAACAACAAGAACATCAATCAAACACAAGAGACAATGAACACAGTGTTTTTCCTCGGGGAAACCATAAATGGAGAAAACCCCACAACTTCCTCTGAGATAGAATCAGCACCAAAGTGAAACCTAAGAACAGTAAGACAATCTCTCGACAGAAGTAATCTCTTTCCTCTTGCCCCCGTGTCTTTCTATTCCTCAACTATGCGCTACACTTGAGTGTGTATAAGATGTGTGCTAAATAGAGAGTCTAGATCTCTATTTATACTAATCCCGACATGACTAAAACCCTACTAGGGCCGACCTCACTAGGAGAGTCTAATAACCCTAGTGCCCCGAAACTGCAGGGACTTTAACCCTTAGACAATAGGAGGGTTACCCACAATGACTTGACATGACTTGTTTATATTATTGATTCTCTCAATCGGAACATCGGAGCATGACATGACACAAGAACATCCCAGAATAAACATCGGGTTACAATAGATGAGAAATACAAGTGAATACATTCCAAAGTTACAATTACATTAACATGGCCCTCTTTGGAATATATATACAAGCTTCATGGACCATGATATGAGAGGACCAAGAGAGCACATGATGATGCTGAAATAATTGTTGGTATAGGAGGAAAAAAGTGTGGCTTTGTGAGTGAGATAGGTCTGAGTCAGTTTGAAGAGATTTACCAAGCTATCCAATCCACCAATGACCCCACCATTAATGATCATATTTTGGTGGCATTCGACCCTTACCACCGACCATATTGGTTAGATCCCCCCTTATCTACATTGTATTTTGAAACCTATTCCATCGAATCAATCCATCATGGAAGTCATGACTTTATATGAGATTCCTTGGAAATGTCATCATCATCGATCTTCTTTCCTTCCCAATTAACAAATGGTAGAAGATCATTTCAAAACGTTGGTTTCATATAATATTGTAACTACTCCTCAGTCACTAGTACTTCTACAGAATGTTGATTCCGAGGGAAATATGAGGAATATTACTAAGACCAATCTGGTCGACATATCAGTGAAACCTGGAGTTGTTGAGAACATTGAATTGGGCCAAAACTATTCTTCTCTGGAAATTGAATCTTATATGACCCTTTTTGGGGAATTTTGAGATTTTTTCTCTTGTACATATGAATAAATTCCAGGGATATATCCTTCGATCGTCGTTCATGAGATCATGACATACCCTGATGCCAAGTCAGTTCATCTAAAATTATATCAAGTACATCCATGGAAAGAATCAACCATCAAGGAAGAAGTTGAAAAAATTCTTAGGGCTGGGTTCATTTAACCTATGCCGCTGACAGAATGGGTTTCTAATATTGTTCTTGTGACCAAAAAGCAGGGTACAATTAGGGTTTGTATTGATTTTTTAGACATTAATAGGGCTTGTCCGAAGGACAATTTCCCTACTCCCTACATCGATCAAATCATCCATAAATATGTTGGGAGTGTCATCTTTTCATTCATGGATGGATTTTTTAGCTATAATCAGATAGAGATACTCCCTTCCAATCAACATAATATGGCTTTAATTTTCCCAAGGGGGACCTTTTCCTACAGAAAATTCCCTTTTGATCTCAAAAACACCGGTGCTACCTTTCAACACACCATGTCTTATGATTTCCATGACATTAAGCATATCATGGAACCGTGCGTAAATGACATACCTGCCCATTCATAGCATCGATACCATCATGTTGACCATCTGAGATCCATTTTTATCAAATGTCGCCATTACAACATTCAGTGGAATCCACACAAATGTGTTTTTTGCGTTGAGATGGGTAGACTGCTTGGATTCATTGTTTCCAAGGATGGAATCTGTATAGACCTGTTGAAGATCAAATTCATCTTGTCCCTATTACTTCCTACCAATATTACTGGACTTCAAAGTTTGCAAGGGAAGGAAAACTTTATGCATTGTTTTATCTGGAACTACGTTGAGAATACATATTGTTTTATGTGTTTGTTAAGAAGGACACACCCTTTGTTTGGGATGACCTTGCACAACATACATTCGACACTGTCAAACATGTTATCACACATGCACTTGTGTTGCAACCACCTGATTATACTAGGGATTATTCCTTGTATGTGGTTGCATTTTAAATACTTTCGGCATGGTACTAGTTCAAACAAATGAACACAACCAGGAACACATGCATTATTACCTAAGTAAGAGTCATCTTGACTCTTAAACACATTATTCAGATGTTGATAAGTTAGCTCTGGCCACGGTCATCACGTTCCAAAAATTTCGTCAGTGCATCCTGCTCCGCACAGCTACTGTGTACGCGGATTCCAACCCCATGTATTACATCTTGGCTCATCAAGTGCTTGAGGGAAAATACTCTTTCTAGATTGTCATTCTCTAGGAATTCAAGTTATATTTTTAAAAATCCAATTCAAATAACTCTCTTGTCTTCTTGGAACTTAAGTGTGGCCTTCCCCATACTGCTGAGGATATGCAACGCTTTGATTCATTTCCCAATGAACCCCTATTCCTCATTAGTACACCAGATCCCTTGTATGGAGATTGGATTCTATATCTCCAAACTAAACACTTTCAGCAGAATGCAACCTGAGACGAACATCTTTGTATTTATTATCATTCCATGTACAATATTATCATCAATGATACATTGTACCATCGTGGTGTTGCTTAACCCGTGAAGAGGTTGAAATAGTGTTGAATGGCTATCACTTTGGAGCTTATGGAGGTCATATTTCTAGGATGGCTACTGCCAATAAAATATTACGCTTTGGGTACTTTTGTCCCTCAATATTCAAATATTGTATGGAAGCCATGAAAAAATGCCTACCCTGCCAACTTTTCCAATAAAAAAGTGCACCCACCCTGCTCCATTACATCCCATCATTATTGTCGGTCATTTCACAAAATAGGGAATTGATTTCATGCACTATAAGCCTACTTGAGCTGGGGGGCAGGGTTACATCATTGTATCCATGGGGTACTTCACAAAATGGGTTGAGGCTATGCCTACATATGCTTAAGATGGAAAAATTGCCACCCTTTTTCTATTTAACCACATAATCACTAGGTTTGGAGTCCCACAATCCATCATGATTGATCATGGTTCACACTCCCAAAACTAGATGATTTCATAACTAAGTGTAAAACTAGGTTTTCTCCATGATAACTCTATACCCTACTACTCGTAGGCCAATGGCTAGGTTGAAGCTATCAACAAAGTATTGAAACCTATGCTTCAATGGATGGTAGGACAAGCCAAGTCCAATTAGAATTTACATTTGTTTTCTACATTTTGGGATTATAGGACCACCATCAAGATATAGATAGGACTTATTCCATTTCAATTGGTGTATGGGTTGGAGGAAACTCTTCCTATCGAATGTGAAATTCCTTCTCTAAAACTTGTTGTGGACTTGCTACCCAATACCACTCTAGAGGAAGAACGGTTCTTGTATCAGAACAAACTCGATGGGACTCATTGAGATTCCACCTTAGAAAATGAAGTGCATAAATGAGGAATTAAAACTTAGTATGGCCGATTCATTCAACCTTACCTCTTCAATGAGGGTGACCTAGTCCTGACATGTGACCAGAAACATGGTAAATTGGGAGGTGCAAAATTGGAATCCATGTGGCATGGGACTTATATTGTCAGTCGTGTTTTAGAGAAAGGAGTGTATGAGATGGTAGAATACGATTGGATACCTTTGGGTGAGCCCCAAAATGGGATTTAGCTTAAGAGGTACTATACCTAGGGCATCTAGCATAGATACCTTGTAAATATTTTTTATAAACTGTGTTGCATGTAGTTTGGATTGTGACTTTGTTATGAATGTAGGAACCATTTTTGGTAATACTTATTATATAGTGTTATGCTTGATTGAACAAATGACACCTACTATGGCTTTGCAGATGGTGCTAGTCGATATACTTTGAATATCACATCAGCAGCTTGGGTACTCTATTCCCCTACTGGTGATTTTGTAAGCTCGGGAAGAACTTGTTTAGGTCCTGCCATGAACAGTCTTGCAGAGGATAATGTAGTGATTGGTTTATTAACTAAAGCTTTAATAAATGGTACATCAATTAAGTCAAGTATACACCATCTGTAATCCATTACATTTTTATATGTTTCAAAGGGTTCATCTTCTTGAGAGGTCTTTTGAGTTCATTTCGTATCATCATATACCAAGACATTTAAATGCAGAGGTTGATTCATTAGCTAATTATGTTTTGTATTGGTACTTAGCTGATGCTTTATGTTCATTTAAGATTGATAACATGAATAAATATCACGCACACAACTGACATTGAGGCAAAATATGAAGCCATAAGCTTTCAGTGTACCCAAAAATATGAAACCATCGAGTTTTCAATATATCAAAAGGGCAAAAATTTGAATACTTGAAGCTTTTAGCATATATACTACAAAATAGGAGTCACTCTAGAGTAATCCTTATGCTCATGGTAGCACATAATGACACAAGATACCCTGCAGAGTAGCCTCCGAAACCGCTATGATACTCTTGTAGTGTGGGGATGATAACACTTGGGAAAGTCATCAATAGAGATGTCTAGAACACCATCAGTCAGTCTCTGGATGTTGTCTTCAATATATTGTAGCTCCTCCTCTGCCTCCACATTTCGGATGGAAATCTCCCTCACCATCCCTCACCTTTCAATAGGCGATGCTCATGCAGGTAGGGTTGAACCAATGTTTGCAAAATAGTATGTCATGTCTTAGTATCACCAAAATACAAAAAATGACATATAACATAAACAAAAATAAAATTAAAGTAGTATCCTTCTTACCTCATTCATCCCAGTTGTCATCCTCGGGTAATGGAAGATCAGGGTCACCCCTGAAATCAGTCCCTGCATACACATAGTCCTCTGCCATCAGGATTTGGCTTTGCATCCACTAGAAGAATACTGAACCATAAGTCACGATGGGCCCCATACACCTCCATTATGGGCCATAGCCTCTACCCACCTCAACATCAATGGATACTCATGATATAACATGTTAAGTGGCACCTGAGGATGTAACAGAGGTACCCTCTCCAGGAAGAAACATACTACCATAACCCCATAGCCAAACTGCTTTAGATCTCCTTGGTGGCACTTCGTAAGTTGGTAATTAAGGCTCACTAATAACCCCTCACTTAATTTGAATATATTTGGAGCCATGCACTCCGACAAATATAACATGTGAGATTAGGTAGTCTAATGGGAATCCCTAATTCCCGCTACCTTCTTGATAGTGAAGTCTACTGTCCTCAATGATCGATCCATAATGTGCTGATTGGAATATTAACCTGTTGGGACCTCGTTATGATCATGCAGTTCTCATCGATGAGATCGTCAATGGTTATGTCTCCCCCTCTAGGACCAGAGAGTGATATTGGACTTCCTCTCATGGATAGTCTGGTCAATAAATAGATATCCTCGACATCAATCATCAGAGTTTAAGTTCCCACCTGAAAATGTTGTTGATATGGGTCCTACATATGTATCAAGTGATATAGTAGAAAAACATGGGCCCTCATGCCTGAAACTATAAAGTACTTTAGGAGTCCACGCTCCCTCAATGCTTTCAATGCCATTAGGTCATTTTTTGCTTGGTGCATCATCTAATTCATGCTCACACTCCTTCCAAATAACCATGTTTTGTGTCAAACACATGTGCAACATCCACATGGCAACCATTAGACACATCTCATTGAGGAAATCACTTGAAATTCATGCCTAAAAATATTTTTTTTGAAGGTTCATGGCCACCAACACACTTTCCTCAAAGGAATAGAGTGACGTTGCCTCTTCTTTTAAAGGACAAATTGCCCTTAATTCTCTTTCCCCTTTTGGAGAGTGCACTGGTGCACCTCTCGAAAGGGATGTTGGAGACATTTACCCAACATGAAAACTTAATTTGGTCAATTTGACCTTGTTAAACCACTATCCTAAGTTTAATTGACTTAATCGGCATCAGATGAGCACACTATTACATCAGCATGAGCACACCCACACCCTCCTTCACTCAAGGAGGCCAACTAATCCTTCTCCTTCATTTGGGGATGATAACTGGATTCCTCCAAACAGGGAGCATTTCGAGGGTGATCTAAGTGTCATAAATGCACCTAATTTCTAACCGATTGTTACAATTAATTAAGCTAAGTGGCTAAGGTGCCTCCATTCATTATATTGATTATTTTTATTATTATTTATGAACTGGAGTCAACTAGGGCACCTCCAACCACTTCTGATGACTAGTTTGACTTCAGTTAACCTCATCGGGGTTCATTGGAGTTAATGATGTGCTACCACTTGTTGATTGGCATGCAGTGACATGTGTATGAGCTACTTTCAGTTAGAATCAGTCATCCATTACACTCTGATATAGTTAGGACTCAGTTGACTCAATCTGGACTTGATCAGTGGGTTAACTAGGTGTGTTTACTATGGCTTGACATTCAGTTAAGCTACACCCATTCATTCAATTCAAATGACCTCCTTGGGAATTCAAATTTTCTTGGCATTCATGCATATTGCATGACCATTGTATTGTATTATTAATTCTTTATTGAATATACAAAGCTGCAACTCCTATTGCAGCACCATTATGCCATTTTCATGCTTCACTGACTGAAATCTCTTATGAGACTTTGTTTTAATCCCTAGATTACTGTGAAAAATTAATATGGTATCAGAGATCATGGCAATACGAAGCTCAGATCTCTCAAAAACATGGTTTTTGACAGATCTTGCATGAAAAATTGAGCAAAAGCTCAAAATTCCAGCACTGCACCAGAAACCAAGGCTTAGCACTTAATACCCCAAGTAAAGGAATTGTTGATCAAGCTTGCTTGATCAATTATGTCGGGTGTGATGAAAGCCTAAAATTTGCAGGATGTCCGACCTTACGGTTCCCCTTTTGTTGTGATTTGCAGGTTTTAACAGGTAAAAATCATTCGCTACAGTAGTTTGAGATGGCTTCTTCCGTTGAACTCTTGACTCCATTCATGGAAAGGAGATATGGAGATCCAACTACGTGCCATAGGACTCTACCGTGTCACTATGGACACTGAAGAAGAGCCTACTCATGTGATAGACAAAGCTAGATTCTTGAACAAGAAAGATAAAGCATTTGGTTTCTTATGCCTCTCTATTTCTGGGGATCTTCTTTTCCACCTCTCGAGATTGAAGACTCCAAAGGAAATTTGGGACAAATTGGACAACCTGTATGGAAAACAGGATGATTTGAGAGTTTATCACCTTGAAAATGATTTGATGTCTCTCCAACCTTCCAATTTCGAGACCTTAAATGATTTTTTCACAAAGTTCAAGCACATTGTCTTACTGTTGAAGCAGTCTAAGGTGGAGAAGGAGGGTGATCAACTCATCCTCGCCATTCTCTCCAAACTTGGAGCTGATTATTCAGTGTTTTTTTCTACATTCTATGCGGGGAAGCTCACAACCCCTTGATGGAATATGCCTTCACTCAATGCCTTCATTGAGTCCTTAACAAGTGAACATGATAATCTTGTCCATATGGGGATCGTCAGATCCTCCCGTAATCAAGCCCTCTATGCTTCAGGGCCCAAAGATATGAAGGGTGAAGGAAAGAAGTAGAAGAACCCAAAAACCAAATTTGAAGCTCCTAAGCCTAAATTTGAAAACCAGCAGCATGAAGAGCCTTCCGGCTCAAAGAAGAACAAAAACAAAGGGCATCATGGAAATGAAAAAGTCAAGTTTTCATACTGCGGGAAGGGCTTCCACCCTGAACATGCCTGCATGAAAAATAAACTTGATGAAGCTACTCTTCTTGAGAAAAATCACATCAATCTTCCAGAAATATTTCAGAGGAGAGATCAACAAGATCAGGAACCACAACATGAAAGAGGTCACGCTCTCATGGAAAGCACTTCGAAGTCCAAATCTCTTTTGATAGATTCTAGAGCTTCGAATCACATGATGGCTGAAAGTGACTCTTTGTCATCCTTGGAGATCAGAAAATCCATTCCCATCCACATGGGAGATTATTCCACAATCATATCTGAAGGACAAGGTACTGTAAATCTTGAGGATGGTTATTTTTCCAATGTTCTATATGTACCATCTCTTGCATCAAACCTCCTAAGTGTTTATGACACATATGGGAGTGCCCAAGAGAGTCTCCTTTATCCCAAATGATATAGAGATCACAGAACTTGCATCCAAAAAACTTGTAGCAAAAGGCCTTGCAAACCATCATGCAAAAGCCTATGAGTTCTCCCATTTTGTGGTGGATGCAAAGCCCACCGCATTGCTGACTCATGGAAATGAGGTTAGTAGACTATGGCATGAGAGGTTAGGCCACCTGAACTTTAAGTACTTTCAGAAATTATAGAAGAATTCCATGGTTGAAGGCCTCCCAGTCATTAAAGCTACCACCAGAATTTGTAAGGGTTGTGTTGTTGGAAAGCACCCTGAGCATAAGTTTGATCAGGGGAAGGCAAGCCGAGCATCATGCATCTTGGGGCTGATACATTCTAATATCAGTGGACCCATGCCTACCACATCCATGAATGGATCAAGGTACTTTCTCACTTTCATTGATGACTTTTCCAGATACACATGGGTCTTTTTTATCAAAAAGAAGTCGGAAGTCTTGGAAAAATTCACTGATTTGAAGGAACTAATTGAGAATGAGTCTGGAAAAAATATCAAGATTTTGAGATCTGATAATGGTGGGGAATATATCAGTAATTATTTTCTGCATATATGTTCCCAAAGTGGTATTTATATCCAACATTCATTCCCCTACACTCCCCATCATAATCGTGTACCGGAGAGGAAGAATCGGTGTCTCAAGGAGGTGACCACTTGCATGCTAGAATCAAAGAAGTTGGCTACAAATTTGTGGGATAAAGCCATGAATGATGCAGCATATATTCAGAATATATTTCCACACTCATCCGTGAAAGGGAATACCCCTTTCAAATCCTACTTCGGACACAGGATGGATGTGTTGAATCTCAGATTGTTTGGGTGCATTGCATGGGCCCGAATTCCACATGATAAAAGGAGGGCTTTGCAACCGATGTTACAATTGATTTTACCACACATGGTTGATCACACTTTTACGGCCTTACATGTCCCTTTGCAGACTCTTTGGACCCCATGGACTATTTTTGTACCTTTGATGTTTCCAATATCATCCCTAAAAACACCCATTATTTGTTGTACGTGACTTTTAATCCCTTTCTCGCGTATATACAAGGATATTACCCTTAAACCCATGTACATCAAGATGTGTGCAAAAGGCCAAATATTTTTGGAGTTTTCCTTGATGTGGATCCGAGTAACTTGTCTCTTGGCCTTCCATATTCCTTGATATCGCTCGTATTTGAACTTCCATTACCCCATTGAAGCACTATATAAGGAACCCTTTGGATACATTGAAGAACAGGAATTCAAGAGCAAGAAAACTATATTCCATTGTTGCCGTAGCTTGCTTATACCTGAGCCTACATCCCTTTGCTCCTTGGAGCACTTTGTGTTCTTCCCAATCTTTCCTTTTTTTTAAATTTCTATCAAGAGACGGAGGATTGAGGTGGTGGAGGCCCAGGTGGAGGACTCAGTTTCTACGGTTTGCAGACATGTTGACAAAGGTTGTCACTTATGTAATCTTTGATTTATTTAATAGAAATATCTTTTCCTGTCCAATGATGTGCATTTAAATGAATATTGAATCCATGGATGTGTTTAATTTCTTATTTATCATTGATTATATATGCTAGAGTAGGCCTAACACTATATCATATAGCATGCTTTCCTTGTTTACTGTTTTTGAGAGTAAATTGCTAAAGCAAGCGGGATTGGAAAAAGCTCAATGAGGATCTACTACAACTGTCCGGAATAAGGTATGTGTCAATATCCTTTAGTGTTAGATGTTGTATTTCTCTTGCATATGGGGAAGTGATTGATTTCTGCGATTTATCTATCTGTTGTGGTACACCCCAAGCCATAGGAATTTTTCTCCGTAACAGAATTGGAGATCATACTAGGGAGGTTCCTGGTTGTTTTTATTTGGGGTTTTCGGCATTCAATGTGCTTCTATTTCTCTCATTTCTATGTTTCTGTGTCAGGTTTGGGGGCATGATTACCCAGTAGTATTCTGGAGAAGTAAATTTTGTCGCAGTTTTTCCATTTACCTTATTTTTCTATCTTTTTCTTCCTGTACACGGGTTTTTCTTTCACAGTCGCGTGTACATGCGGGTTTTCCTGGAATAGTCGCGTATGTACGTATGTTTATAGAGAATAGTCATGTATGCCCTGATTTTTCACTTGTTTTGGAAGATTAAGTGTTTCTAGGTGAGTTTGGATGATTGCTAAGTCTTCTTTGATGCTTCTGGAGTCTGTATCTACCCTCTGTTTCTGACCAGAGACTCTTTTTTATTTGAATTTTGAAAAATTTTCTTGTCATTTCATTTTCTATTTTTTGTTTTTGGATTAGTGCATTAGGTCTCTTTTACCTTGGTGCTTTGCTTGGCTGCTATTTGTGAGTGCTTGCAAATTTTGAGGGTTGTAGACTCATACTTTTGCTTGTTATCTCATTTAATTCAAAAATACAAAAACATTTTGCTTTTTTGCATTGTTATGCATTGTTTGCATTTTGCATTAGCATGGTACTTGCATTAGGTTTGCTTGGTGAATATTAGTTAGATTTCATATAGGAAATGATTGCATATACATTTGAAGGAAAAAATTTGCACTTCATGTAGTAGCATACCCTATTTTTCATTTGACACAGTGCATTTGCATTGATTGTTAGGTGTGCATTTTACTTCTTGTTGTGTCATAACATCATTAGTTGCACGACCATTTACCCTTTGAGTAATAAAGCCAATTAAAATCAACGCATAATAAAATGAATTACACTCTTTTCTTTTCTAGGGTGCACCAACAAGACTAGGTTTTAGGGTCTTGGAATAGTTCATTGTGAGTCAATTCTCCAAGACCACTAAACAAAAACATTAGGTGTCTATCCAGGTGAGAGTGTGAAATCCTTTATATTATCAGTGTTTCTTAGGATCCTCCTCTTACATGGGAGTTAAGCACGAGGCAGTGTGAGAGGTTATGATTGGGATGACCCCTGGTTGTAACTGAGTAGCATCGAATATATTTCCAGGATTGTATTCATATCTGGGGGCTCTTTCAAGAGTTTTGGCCTTTGCTACCCTACCCATAAGGTCAATCCCGCCTACAATTATCCGCCTGATCATTGATTATATTGAGGTGACCTTAGTTTCCTTACCTAGGTTATCAAGGGCGTATTTGCAGAGGTTATTCTGTAGGTGTCCTGGCCAGGTACAGGTCAGACAGCATAGTTGTTATGCATTGAAGATAATGGCCACTATAATTGGTTATGAACCTCTGCTTGTTGTGTATGGCAGTCTCAAGCCTCTCCTTGGTGAGAAATACCTGCTTCATTCAGGAACTCACATATCCTACCCTTGTTTTCTTGTGATTTGGCTTTACATTTTATAGTTGTATGCTTTGTGCATGCTAGTTTTCCTAGGGTTTGCGTAATTAGATCGAGTCTTTTTATTTTTTGATTCATTGTGGATTTGGGTAGGGAACCCTGCCGTTCTCATCATTTAGCAGGACTTCTACCTTCCACATCTCCTCCTCCTTTGAGAGAGAGAAATAGACAGTCTGGGCGAACTACTTCTCACTTTGATTCACACACCATGGGAGATCATGAGGATGAGATTTCAGAGATGTCTTCTCCACCTCACGAGGTTGGGGAAGAAGAACCTATTAGCACATATGATGCTTCACACGAACAGCCTTCATAATCTGGTTATTATCCCTCATTCGCAGGTCGTCGGTATTGGTTTTCGGGCGATGAGACTCACCATGAACTTGCAAGCACTAGTCATGTTAGATATGACATGTCTAATATCCCTGCACCCGATCTGACACATCATGCTGAGTCGAAAGTTGGTCCTAAAACTATGCCTGGGGGCACTCCCATCCCTTTCCATGTGGATATATTTGGGGGCACTAGTCACATTGCACCCTCCATCCCTGTGGTGTGGGAAACTTCACATGTTCATCTTCGACCTAGTGTTAGTAATCCTATGTGGATACCAGAACCAAGATGAGTGAATATTGGGAGCACCACTTACATTCCTTCACATGTCCCTTCATCTTCAAACCCTATTCCTTCGAATGCATTTTTAACATCACATCCTCCCCCTAGTTCACATGGGCCTTCAGGTCGGAATGTTGCTACTAGCCATTTTCATTCTGCGACTGCTCACATAGTAGTATCTCAGAGTCAAGTACCTCTTGTTGTGTCAATGGGTCATGTACCTGTTTCTGGATTGTCTCATGCTCCAGCTTATGGAGCTTCCCATACCCCTAACTATGGACATTCTCATCGTACATCCCATGGAACACCTTATGGATCTTCTCATGGACATTTGTATGGACTACACTATGGACAAAACTATCAACCATATGGATACTGGTATCAACAACCTGCTTACTCTTCCAATTATGGTTTTGTAGCGCCTCATAATCAAGGAACCCCACATCATAATACTTCCATGCAACCCTACATGGGTCAAATGGGAGGATGTTATTATGGCCAAGGCCATGGTATTTATAGCAATCAACCTTACATGAATAAAAACTACCAGGGAGCGTGGAATCGACCGTCTCAACCTAGGCTATTTTTCCTTGCAACTTTGAACTTACATAAATTGTTGAGATTGATGAACGATCCTATGTCTCATAACCTGACATGGCCGTCTATCCCTAACAAGCTTCCTTCAAACATTCCCAAGTTCAAAGGTAAGTCTGGTGAAGATCCTGGTGATCATGTCACCACCTTCCACCTTTGGTGCTCTTCCAATTCCTTACACAACAATTCCATTCGTTTGAGGATATTTCAACGCACCCTAATGGGTCTTGTGGTGAAATGGTATATAGAGTTATCGGGAGGGCTTATGCTATGTTTGATGATCTGGCGCTGACTTTGCTTAATGATTTATAGCTACTTGTACATTATGACATCGAACCAAACTCTTGTCGACCTTCCGGCAAGATAAAGCCACACACATTTCGGATCATATTCAAGAGTGGCATAGATGGAAACAGTTAATCAAATATTTCATACCACCAGAGTTTCTTCTTGAGTGGTTCCTCAAATCTTTATTACCTTACATATCAAAGGATGTTTCTACATCCGGAGTTCAAAACGAGGAACAAGATATTTTTAGGGCACAAGAGTTGGATTTGATCTATGCTTAATCCGAACTTATGTATGAGATTATACCTAATGATCCTAGGTACAATTTTGACCCCAAGGTCAAGCCTAGGCCACATGCCGATGGTATTGTGGGTTGTACAAGTACCAAACCTACGGACTCGGTTGTGAAACAAGTGATCCAATTGTCAATTAACCAGTCTGCATCGGGACAAGCTACGGCTTCCTATCAACCTACCCAATCAGTGAATGTACTTTCCATGCAATCATCTAACCTGAAAGGCAACTAGTAGCCTGCAAGGAATAAGAAAAAAGGAAAAAATAATCGTAAGGGTGGGAACAAGAATGAAAATGCTAATACTAATGAAAAGAACACTAATGCTGGTGGGACAAGTAGTCTAAATGTAAGGTGAAGTTTCCTTGCAAGTTATGTAAGGATGGCCATATCACTCACTTGTGCCCCCATATGGAAGATTCCTCGAGGTTCATAGCACAGGGCCCAACTGTGTTAACTAATCCTTTACCCAACAATCAAAATATGAACTCAAGGACCATTGATCATGGTTGTGCATCAGGTGGAAATCAAAACCCGCCAGAGGCTGCTAGTGGTCATGGATGCATCAACATGATGAGTGCTGCTAAGGTTGTGACTCATACGAAAGACTATGGTTCATCACGACCAAACCTTGGGAAAGAACCTTCCCTACCCAAGATCCATTTGTGAATCAAAAAGCCTACAGATAAACCTGAAGCTCCACCTCGCATTCCTAAGGGATTCTTAAATCATTTGGGGCACAATCCTAATTCCCAATCCATCCAGAACTATTCAGTGGTCAAGGAATTGGGCCATACTCCTTGTGCAATGTCTGCGTTAGAAGTGCTTTAGACTTGTCCTCCACAGAGCAAAGCCTTGTTTTCTACTCTTGGGGTTAGTGACAATAACTCTTCTACTATGATCAAATTTGAAACCATGGGAGTACATCCTCACTTGCCTTACTACATGTCTCTTTTGATTCATGTAGAGTGTCTTAACAACACCGTCAAGCGTACTATCATTGATGAAGGCGCTGCTACTTCCATGATGTCTTTGTCATGTTGGAAGGGTTTGGGTTCTCCCAAGTTATCTCAATCCGCTACTATGTTGATAGCTTTCGATGGTAAATCATTTTAGCTGCACAAGATTCTTCCTTATTTAGAGTTCCAACTACGAGGGAAGACCATCGTGATCGAGGTCGAGGTGGTTGATGCACCCCTTGACTACAATCTTTTACTGGGTACGAATTGGATGTATAATATGCAAGTTGTAGCTTATTCCCTCTTTCGAGTGATATGATTTTTGTTTAATGGGAAGATTGTTACAATTGATCAGAATTCATTCCATAATCCGAGTGTCAATGCATCATCGGGAGCTTCTATCCTGATTATCGATCATTCTCAACCTCCAACTAGGAGTGTGGGCGTAGGTATGTATCCTTCTCTTATGGGAACCTTTAATTGTCTTGTGCTCATTCTTATGATTGTATCTAGTTTTGGTGGGGCTTCATCCTCTTTGAATTCGGTGTTTGTTCACACTACCCATATGGAAGATCCTTGGATTATTCCTTCATCAAGTACTTTGAGTGTGCTCGTTGAGACAAATGTGCAATTTCCTGTAACAATGGTGGTGTATCAAGCAAATATTGATCAGGTTGTAGAACCTAGTCCGTCCTCTTCATGGACAGAGAAGGAGGACCCGTATGTGCTTCCTGTATGGGCAGTAGATTCATCTCACTCATATGATTGCCTCGATGATGTTTTTCCATTGGATGAAGTTATTCTTGAGGCCATGTCTGGGGTTGAGCAACCTTTAGAAGAGTTGCATCATCAAACATATTTTCTTCCTAAGCTTGATCGTATGGAGTGTGATGACTTTAGGGATATTCTTAGCGAGAATATTGGTAGCCCCATGGTTCCATTAAGCTCTCTTGGTCAGATGGCTGATGGAAACATGACTAATTTATCACCAACCATTCCTATCAATATTTCTCGTGATCCTGGCAAAATTGAGAATGTATACATTGGGGCGGGTTGTTCCCCCAATGAGATCAAGGAGTATACCGAGTTGCTTAAAGAGTTTTGCGACATTTTCTCTTGGTCATATGAGGAAATTCCAGGTATCGACCCTCGTATTATCGAACATGAGATAAAAATGTATCCGGATGCAAAACCAGTTCGACAACATTTGCATGCGGTGAATCCTAGAAAAGCACCCACCATCAAGGATAAGATAGAGAAAGTATTGAAATCTAGTTTTATCTATCCCATTCCATTGATGGAGTGGGTTTCAAATCCTGTTCCGGTGGATAAGAAGCAGGGAGCGATCCATATATGCATTGATTTCTGTGACTTAAATCGTGCCTGTCCTAAGGATTATTTCCCCACACCATTTATTGATCAGATTCTGGATGAGTGTGCCAAGAGTGAGGTATTTTCCTTTATGCACAGTTTTTCCGAATATAATCAGATTCAGATTAAGCCCGAGGATCAACATAAGACTGCATTTATTTGTCCTTGGAGTACTTTTGCATATTGGAAGATTCCCTTCAGCCTTAAAAATGTCAGAGCTACATTTCGGCAGGCTATGACCTTAATATTTCATGATCTTAAAAATATTATCGAAGTATATTTGGATGATCTCGCTGCTCACTCTCGTTTGAGAGTGCATCATCCATATCATTTGACATTAGTGTTCAAAAGATGTTGTCATTACCAGGTTCGTTTAAATTTTCATAAGTGCATATTTTGCGTAACTGTTGGTTGATTGCTAGGATTCATTGTATCCAAGGAGGGTATAAGAGTTGGCCCCTTAAAGATTGAGGCAATACTTCAATTGTCTCCCTCGCGTAATATTAGACACCTTCAGTGTTTGCAAGGCATGGTGAACTTCTTGTGGAGATTTGTGGTTAATTTTGGTAATTTGACTAAAGGATTTATGTGTCTTTTGAAGAAGGACACCCCTTTTTACTAGGATGAGTGAGCCCAAGAGTCCTTTGATGCTCTTCAGTAAGCCTTATTTTCCTTATCTCAACTTTGGACCCTTGGTACAGGGATATCATTGTATATTTGCAAACATTGAAGGTCCCTACTCACCTTTCACAGGATGAGTGACAATGATTATGTCATGTAGCTAAGAACTACCTTATAGTGGATAACACTTTGTACCGCCATGGGGTAGATTCCATTTTGCGTCATTTTTTAACCCATGAGGAGGTTGGGGTTGTGCTGAATGATTTCCATGGAGGGCCGTGTGGTGGTCATTTATCTGGGCTTTCTACAGCCCAAAAAATCTTGAGAGCGGGATATTTTTGGCCATCCATCTTCAAATATTACATTAATGTGGTCAAGAAGTTCCACCCTTTCTAGGTGTTTGCACGCAATATGCGATTGCATCCAGCCCCGTTACATCCTATTGTCACCGTCGGTCCCTTCACCAAGTGGGGGATTGATTTTATTGATTGCAACCTAGCTTAGGCTAGGGGGAATCATCACATTATTGTGGCTATCAATTAATTCATGAAATGAGTAGAGGCTATGCCCACAGTTAAATC
Organism: Pseudotsuga menziesii; assembly: GCA_001517045.1. Lineage (NCBI taxonomy): Eukaryota > Viridiplantae > Streptophyta > Pinopsida > Pinales > Pinaceae > Pseudotsuga > Pseudotsuga menziesii. Next base: position 52,233 of record LPNX010195722.1, read on the forward strand.
CGATGGTGAGACAACCACGCATTTCATTTTCAACCAAATTATCACCCAATTTGCCATTCCAAAAGAGCTTGTCACTGACCATGGTAGGCACTTTCAGAATAAAATTATGGAAGAGTTGGCTTCCAAGTTAGGGTATAAGCAAGAGAATTCATCTTCTTATTACCCTCAGGCGAATGGACAAGTTGAAGTAGTGAACAAATCACATAATTTTATTCTCCAATGAACCATCACACAAAGCAAGACTAATTGGCATATTATGTTGTATCCTTCTTTGTGGGCCTATAGAACCGCGATTAATACTGCCACTGATTTCTCTCCATATCAGCTTGTACATGGGGTGGAGTCAGTTTTACCAGTTGAATGCGAAATCCCTTCTCTGAAGCTAGTTGTAGAGCTTTTACTTGACACTTCCGCATTGGAAGAGAGTTTGGTCCACTTAGAGCAGCTTGATGAGAAGCGATGATATGCCTTAGTGGCTCTAGAGGTTAACAAGTGTTGCGTCAAGGTCCAATATGATAATTCTATCCGTCCAAGGAGGTTCAATGAAGGTGACTTGGTCCTTTTGTGGGATCAAGCTAAGGAACTGTTACGGAGAGAAATTCCTATGGCTTGGGGTACCACAACAGACAGCTAGACTCCAGAAATCAATCTTTCCCAATATGCAATAGAAATAAAAACATC
>LPNX010195745.1:0-46718 GCA_001517045.1 Pseudotsuga menziesii
TATCCATAGAGGTCAAACTTGCCATTATTGACTCATGGAGTGCTTTGGAAAGTCCTGGGAATCAAATCTGCTTTATTCCTGGCCTCCTAGGTGCCCTTCGTCTTTTTCTACTTTGTTGACTGCTTTTCCAGTTTTTAAAGCACATAAGGAAAGCTAGACTAGGTGAGGTGAACCTGTTTTATTCCCCTTTCATCCTCCACTCTTTCCTCCATGAAAAAGCATGTATGAGCTGCCATTTGACCACTCTTTAGCTTTCCCATGTGCCCTTGCTAATTCGTGGGGTCCTTGATAGATTTGGGATCAGCTTTTTACACCTATGGGGGATTTGCCTATTTTGGGTAAGCCTGCTTTATGCTAGATTTGGATGCTTCCTTATGCATTCGATTTGCTCATGTATTCTATATATTCAGCAGCCTATGTTATTACAGGGTTGGCTATTGTACACTCAGTTAATATAATTTTGTGTTACAGCTCCATATTCAGTCTCCATTGTTGATAATTTGCATGATCAATTGTTAATTGCTGTGAGTGAAATTAATCTACTGCAGGCCTGAATTTCTACAAATAGAACCTCTCCCAACATTTGAGATTTGAGTCATATCCCATGTGAATGCTAGGTCCTACTGGGAGATTTATAGTAGTGAAGGATTCCCTCAAGGGAACCATGTGGTTGGATGCTACAGAATCTATCAAATAATATTTCAACCGAGTGAAGCCTGCCTTTAAGGCATGCCACCTCTCATGATATTATGTTGGTTGTCTAGCATCAGACTTCTTTGCTCTTTGTGGAAGGGAAAAATTGTTTTGTTCGAGTGTTGATAGTTGGTCGATGGTATTCTTCATGCATTGGCTCTCTGGATGAAAGCCTCTCATACAATAGGGACATCTAGTCTTCTCGAATTTTTTTTTCTTTCTTGGAACCTGAGGCTCCATCGAAATATCTATGATTCCCCTTTGGCTTCGAATCAATGTTTTTGGTCTCCTTTCCTTTGTGCTTCCCTCTTGTTTGCACATTGTTTGAGTCTCCTAAAAAGAGTGCTTGATTCTTGGAGATCTGAATCACTCCCATTTGAGCCAAATTATCTTGCTCTTGTATCAAGGACTCAACAAAAGCATCTAGATAAGGCAACTTCCAATTAGGAATAAAATTTCTTTTGGAATGGAATGTAAATACAAAGACTGAGTACTCTGATCCAAGCTTGCTCAATGCTGAAAACACAATATTCTCATATTTCCTCTCTAATCCACATTGTTTGCATTACAGCACTAGTGACTTGTAATTTGTAAAGAATTGTTGAAATATTTTGAAGCTGTTGGGTTGTAGTGCAATGAGCTCATTCTCCAAAATATGCCCTTGAATCTCATCTTGTTTTCCAAACAAAGATTGAAGATTATCCCAAGCTTCCTTAGAAGTCCTTAGTCCCTCAAGGTGGAACAAAAGATCCCATGATATGTGAGTGCACATGAATCTGAAGGTTTCATCAAGCCGATTCAAAAACTTGCTCTTCTCAACATATTGTTGGGGCTCGGCTTCTCTGCCCATTGTCATCCTAAATAAACCAAGATTGCCTAAGGATACCTGCATATATTCCCTCCAATCAATATAATTAAAGGGTGTAAGGATTCTAGGTACGAGAGATGAAGAATTATCCATCTTTAGGTATGTTGATCAGTCAATTCCTCAAGTAGCTACGTAGGTACCTGCAAAGAACACTACAAAACCAATTCAATTTGCAATCATATGTCAGTTCAAGCCTTTCCACCTCACCATGTGCACTTTCTTAGAGTCTGTCACACATGGATAGACTTCCTTAGATAGAATCCACATGGAGAAATGCTATGATTCCAGGATTTATGTGGAAACTCAACTACTTCTAGTGCACAATGGAGATCGGACAAGCCTTGTTGCTAGACTGAACAAGGCTCTGATACCATGTTAAATTTGTGAACCATTGATCTACAGGAAAATATGAAAGTTGTAGGAAGGGAATCATGCAGTGGAATAATCAAACAGAATGTACACTAAACAGGAAATTCGTTCAACAAATTTCAAATAAATCGGCAAGAATTGCTTAGATAATCAAAACATTAATATTCATTCATTAATCAATAATACAATTATTATACAATAAATAGAATTTGAATCATGGGGATAGGATTTGAATCTACCAGCTCAAGCCGACTGAATAGCTAACTCATTGTGTCTAAATCACTACTGGAACTCACTAGTCTAACTTCAGATGTCTATATCAGTCTACAATGAGTTAACTAATGAGGTAGGTGGGAAAAAGGTGCCACTCTCCCTTCATGCATGAAAAAATAGGGCTAGGCTAACTGAAATTGATATGATTGATTGTAACTGGAGGTTAACTCGGCATAATTGCTTACCAACCATGACCATCTGATGGAGGTTGTTGGTGTCACTCATAGTGGGCTCCTACAATGTAGTGATTAGTCTTAGATGAACATAAACTCATCCATGCACATCCAGTAAGTGGCAGATAACCTCTATGTATATCCCCCACACTCTAGTACAGTAATAATTACCCCCTAAGCTAGGAAAATTTACCAAATATGGACAAAAGAGGATTAATTAATCCTAACAAGAAGGAAAAAGAAGTATTAATGGATGCTCAAAATTATTTCATCAACGGGAATCAAGCATCAAATTCTATTGTTGTACCAAGTGAAGGACCAATAGTGGACATGGCTCAAAGATTTGAGCATTTAGTCCAAAAGAAACCGACAGAAAAGGTTAGTAAACTGAAAGATTTCTTTCAAAGTTGTCTAGCATTAATAACAGATAAATATGTTTTAGTAGAAATGTCCACCTTAATATAAGGAACTCAAGAAGACGTGCGACCCGAAAGGAGAGTTAACCACATTGGGAAAATATTAAAAATTGCTAGTGAACTAAGAATGACTGCCCAAATAGGATATTACGACATGGATAATATTATTCTAGACTTGGGTTCTGATGTTAACATTCTAACTAGGTAAACTTGGGAAAGTATGGGAAATCCGATAGTAGTGTGGTCTCATGTCCAGCTAAGATTAACCAATCAGTTGAAGGCGTTTCGTATTGGTCGACTGACACATGTTCCGGTCAAGATAAAAGGACTCATAACTTATGCCGACTTTGAAGTAATAGACATTGTTGATGATACAAATCCATATCCTGCTCTTCTGCGGATCAATTGGGCCATTGATAACTAAACTATTAAAAATTTAAAAAATGATATTAATGTTTGAATATGAAGAGCTAAGAGTAGGTGCACCACTTGATCCTCTAAAAGTACAGAGGTATGTCAAAGAGGTAAATAATGAAGTACAAGATGGATATATGGACCATATATAAAATATTACCTCTGCGATGGAAGATTATGTGAATCCGACAGTTGATGGAAATATTAGCTGGTGGAGTGCTCGTTCCAGCTCATCATATTCAAGAGAGGCTTTGGATAATTGGCAGAACCCAACTCATCATATTCACTAAGTATCAATGCGAATATGTGCCATAATTACAAAATAAGTGTGACGGGTAGGTACTGAGGTATGTGATCTTCCTACCTATGAAGGATTTCCTAATATGGAATATTTTCTTACAAAATTTGAAGAGAAAGTAATAGAACCTCAATGCTTACTAGCCCTAGACTTTATATCGAAGGATACACCCGCAAGATAGTGGGTTACACACAAGCAGACTATTTCAGAATGGTCACAATGTTGAAGACTATTGGAAGTTCAATTTGGAGAAAATATGCTTTATAATGGTCCAAAATATACATGATTGACTAATCCTGTCGAACACATTGAACATTCTCACGTCACATGGGATACGTCGCCATGACAAGAATGGGTCCACCAATTTATACATACTTTGGACATGATAAAGAGGAATTGGTATACATCGGTCGAGCTACGACGAGGAACAATAGAGTGGGAAGAACTACCTTCTAGTTTCACACATACGTTTGAATTTTCTGATGATCATACCTCAATTGATGCTACTCTACAGGTAGTTAAGACTAAAATATTTAAAGATATTCTTGTGTCGACGACAAAATTTTATTGAAGTAGTGCGACAGTCCAGCATGGATGGAGTGTTATAATGTAAGAAGAGAACCTGATGATGATGACCCACGCAACATAAATATTCCTGAGTTTGAAGGTACTCATGCAGTGGAAGGATCAGGTGTGTCAAGTGACAAGTTTCTGAATCCCTTGAAAATAAAGAAGGACAATATTGGTTCTTCATAGAACCCAAAGTTTGCTAATATCAAATACTATTGGGATGATGAGACCATCAGAAAAATTACAGACCTACTAAATGAGTTTCAGGATTTGTTCCCCACTAAGTTTTCTGAAATGAAGAGAATTGTTGGAGATCTTGGAGAAATGATAATTCCATTAAAGGACGATGCAAAATCTGTTAAACAATGACCGTATCGGTTCAATCCAAGGTATAAAGAAAAAGTTAAAACATAATTAGGTAGAATGTTAGATTTGGGCATTATAGAACTTGTTGAAGGATATGAATGGATTATCCCTATGGTAGTGCAAGATAAGAAAACTACTGGTGAACTGCGTATCTGCGTCAACCCAAGAAAGTTGAATGATGCCTACTTGCACGACCCATTTTCGACACTGTTTACAGATGAAGCATTGGAGAGTGTTGGTGGTCAATAAATATATTCCTTTACTAATGGGTTCTCTAGTTACCATCAAATCATAATTGCAAAAGAATATCAACATAAGACAACCTTTGCGATGGAGTGGGGATGTTTCCAGTATACGGTAATTCCTTTTGGACTTAAGAATGATCCTACTATAATTTCGAGGATAGTTGTCACTGCATTTTAATATTTCATTCACAAACTCCTTGAATTCTATTTTGCGATTAGATGATATTTGGGATTATAAAAGAGCATATTGAGAGTCTTAGAATGATGTTGGAACAATGTCGATGGTTCCAAATTTCCCTTAATTTGAAGAAATGCATTTTTTGTGCTTCTTTTGGAATCTTGTTGGGTCATGCGGTTTGTTGCAATGGAATACAGAGGATCCTGCAAAGATCATGATCATTATCGACCTACCACCACCCTCAATAGTAAAGCAATTGAGAACTAGATTAGGACATATGGGTTATTATAGTAAATTTATCATAGGATATGCAAAAGTGACTACCCCTATGGAGAGATTATTGAATAAGGATGTTAAGTTTCAATGGAGTGAATAATTTCAAGAGAGTCTAGACATTTTGAAGAATAAGATGCTTACAATGCCCATATTATTCTTTCTATACTAGAAGAAAGAATTTCACATACATGTTGATGCATTGTCTGTCACACTGGGTGTTGTACTTATGAAGCCAGGTGAAGGATCTATTGATCACCCCATCACATTTTCTAGTAGAAAATTATCAACATTAGAGAAGAACTATATCATGACGAAAAGAGAAGGACTATCTAACACTCTTCAAAAAAATTGACACTATTTGTTGGGACGAAATTTGAAGATGTACACAGACCATTCAACGTTGAAATATCTAGTCAATAATCCAATGTTGGGGGGGAATATTTATTGATGGCTTCTCCTCTTCCAAGAATTTGACTTTGAGATCATTGTTAAACTAGATCGACTGAATTCCGGACCCGACCATCTGTCGAGACTAGAAAAGTGGAGAAGAGCATGGTAATATCAACAATAGTCTCCTTGGCGTGCAATTATTTATAGTCAATATGTTTGATGATCACAATAGATATATTATACATTTCTTGAGTATGATATATGCACCGAACGGATTCGATCCTACACAGAAGAAACAACTAGTTGTAAAAATTGCAGACTTTCAATTAATTATGGGATAATGATACAAAATAGGACCAAATGAAATCCTTCCTCATTGTGCCTTGGAACATGAGCAACCAATGATATTGAATGAATCGCATGATGGTGTTGTAGGAGGCCATTTTGCAGGAAAAGCAACAGTGCATAAGATATTACAAGCATGATTGTGGTGGCCTACTTTGCATGTTGATGCTAGAGATTATTGTCGCAACTGTGACATCTGCCAAAGAACTGGAAAGTCATCGCGACGAGATGCGATGCTGCTAGTACCACAGATAAATTTACAGGCATTTGAAAATGGGTTGTTGATTTTGTTGGACCTATTAATTGTTGGAATATATTATATTCCTTGGAAGGTAATAATGTCTTTGTATTATGTCGGAAGTTGTCTACAATCTTATGTAAAGAGTAATACATTTAACCCATAGTTATATGGTGGTGTATTTACTTGTGTAGAGTATTTGTCCATGGTATTGTATTAAGAGATGTTATTTTGGAGAATTATATTATCCCACATGCAATATGTGGGAGTAATTCCTCCTCATCTCTCAGTATATAATAGGGTCAAGTGAGTCTCTACATATCATGTATTCTTGATGTAGTAGTGGTACTATTGTGACATAGTTGTACATCATCTATATTATTTGGGGTATTTGTGCTTTTCTCCCTTGTAAGATTGGAGAAGACATTCTGGAGATAATAGATGACTACCTTACCATGGATGTAACCCATTAGGGTGAACCACGTATATCGGTGTTCTCTTGTCCTTTTCTTTTCCTGTTCTTATTTTTTATGATATATTGTTGGTTGCTTAGATAGGTTAACTATTTTAGCTTGACTCTACTATTCTAACATTAATCCACCAAGAAAAATAATGGGTGCATGTTACATTATCACTGCAACCAACTAATTGACCAAATGGGTTAAAGCAGCATTAGTAAAAGATTACATTGCTGCAAGATTTCTATTTGACCTTGTAGTAACTCGATTTGGATGTCCAAAAATTATGATAAGTGATCAAGGCACTCATTTTGTCAATTATCTAATTGACAAACTAACTGGAGCATTTCAAATTCAGCATCGGAATACAACACCATACCACCAACAAGCAAATGGTGTTGTCAAGACATTTAATAAGATTCTTGAGAATGCATTGATGAAGATATGTAATGTCCAAAGAGATGAGTGGGATCATAAAATCCATGTAGTATTATGGGCATATTGCACCACCTATAAAAATTTGACATGTCAAACTCCATTTCTACTGGTTTATGGACAAGAGGCTATTATGCCGATGGAATATATTGTACCTAGTCTAAGAATAGATGTGATTTCCGAAATGAATGATGTTGGTGCTATCGAAGAAATATTGTTGCAACTTGTACAATTAGAAGAAGACAAATTTGTCACAGGATATCATCAAAATGTCTGGAAGGCGCGACAGAAAGCTTGGCACGGCCGACATATCAAGAAAAAGTAGTTTCAGAATGGATATTTCATTCTCTTCTATGACAGAAATTTTTTGAAGCATCCTAGCAAGCTTCGAACACATTGGCTAGGACCATGCATTATCATTCAGATTACTGAAGGAGGAGCAGTGCAATTGCAGAAATTGGATGGTACATCATTCAAAGGATTAGTGAATGGAAGTCGGATAAATCCTTATAAGGATAGCCACACTTCGGTCAACTGATAGTTCAAAAAGAGAAAGAAAAAATATTCAATAAAAAAAAATTATGAGCGTTGTTGTCACACCGTTTATGAGTGTTTTTCAAAAGATTATGAGTGCATTTCACAAACTTATGAGTGTTTTGTAAAAATAATAATTGATATCGCAAAGTATAGAATGTTGCCGCAGACGATGGGTCTGTTGCACATGATATTTTATGTTGCAAAAAAAGAGAAAAGTGTCATAGATTATATGTGTTCTAGAAAGAACAAAAGTGTCGTAGAATACCTGTCTGTCACAAGAGGAGAATTCTATTGCATGATATATGCATGTCGTAATATAGTAATTGTTGTCACATGATGGATTTTTGTCATAGGTAATAGTTGACTGATAGCTAAAGTGAAGTTACAGAATATTTCAACGGCGTGCATTTTGGTCACATATGCCATTAATGCACAATCGCTACCGTTGAACTGACATGAGAAGTGACGGTTTGGTTGGTGGTTTCCTTGAAATGATTAGAAATATTTCCCCATGTGGCTGAAATCGCTTCCAATTTTTTCATTTATTTCAAGATCAAGTGAATGACCGACTAATTGAAGGAGTAAACATATTCCATCTTCCCACTGAGGCTTCACCATTTCATTGCATCCAACAACCTAACTCTTGCGCTGAACTGTATGTCAGCAATTGTTGAGCCAAAGCTATTTTCACAAAGCATGGTTATTTCCCTCTCAAGTACAAGTATCATTCAAGAATCAGGTCTTGAGATTCCCTCACCTACACCAATTATGGAGGACAATGCAGAAGTTGTTTTATAGTCACCAAGAATTGCAGAAGCCATTTCATAATCACCAATGATACTTATAGTTTTTTTTATGACTAGACCCTCGTGACACATCAAGAAGGAAATGATATGACCGTGGAACTAGTCGCAAGAAGAAAACAACACCTCCACCTGAAGATGAAGCAATAGGGTTGACATCCATGTTTCCCAACTATTTTCCACTAAGGCCATCTGAAGCACCGAAGGTTACTATCGGTAAGAATGCAAATTATTAGTTGGTATTACCATTCATTCCTAAAGGAGTTTGGGTGACCGCAAATATTATCCCAAACTTGAAGAAATTGGGATTCATTGACCATGACCTATGCAAGTTCCTAGAAATTTCCATGGATAGATAGATGACTTGTCAAAACCCCAAATTTTCACAAAAATTTAAAATTTTGAGATAACAACAAATGCTAAAACTTGCGCTAACGGTTAGCAATAAAAGAAACAGTCAAGTAATTAGTTTTACCACATCTTAATTATATTAACTCAATAGTTCATTTTTGTAACAAGAATAAAGTTTACTTGCGTATTGTTTTATTTCAATTTACTGATGAGTCTCTTCTTGTCAAGTAGGTGGAATCTAACTTTTGAATCCGGGGCTTACTTAGCAATTGTGCTAACGCAGAAGATTATTGGTTCTTACAGGTTTACAGGTATGATCGAATGAGTACATATTAAAAATTCTTAAAGAATCCAGCAGTATTTTGTTTCAATTATAAAGCTTAGTAATTAAGTTGCTAAACTCTAAACAACTTCCGTGAGGTAAAACCATTTGGCTTCCTTCAGTTTTTCTTGTAATAATGTTCAGAAGTAAATAACGACAATAAGATATGTTTGCGACTCTAAGAATTAGAAACTCAGTTACAAAGTACTTCTACTTTAGTCTATGTAATTTGAAATGTTATAATCATTTTTTTTGTCAATATTTATACAATAATACATTATCTTATCTATGTAACAACTGTTCCACACTTCATTTCTGCGAGATAACTTACAGCCTATTAACCTTTTTATAGTATAGTTCGATTGTGCAAACTAACACCATAATGCCTTCTCACAAGAGATCAATGTTTGCCTATACTTTAACTTTATGTTTAACCATGTGGTTCTAATCATTTATGGACTCAAGTAAGATCCTTCCTATTCAATCTCTTAATTTTCCTATGATACTTTTCTTGTATTAATTTACGGTCTATAACCATTTTTTCTGAGATTGATGCTACCGATACAGGTCGACTTTCTAGTTATTTTGTTTGATTCTATAACTACTTTACTACCCAATTGATATGGTGAATCTTTAGTAATTACCAAGTTGAGTTACAACCAAAATTCATCAAAGTATCATCGCTTTGAACTATGTAACAGAATTTCATAAAAGTGTTCTTATAAAACACTTTGTCAACTTCTTAGTTTTGCTATCACTTGAGTTATTAGTTCTTATGTGACTTATAAACATGCATACTCTATTTTGTTAATAGACATTCAGTCTATAATTATGTTGAAGGTCATAAACATGTTTTAATTAGAGTTTATGATTCCCCAACTATTACATTATGCCATTTGTAAAAGTTATAACTTGTATTGTTCTTTTATAAGAGATAAACTATGCATTTTACATAGGAGAACTATAGTTTTTAGCTTGAGCTCTCCCATAACCTATGGTCTCTATCCAAAACAAGGTTAATTTTTAAAGAAAGGGATTACTAACATCCATAATATATTAGTGAGTTTACAATATATAAGTCATAACGTTATTGAATAGTGTGTGTTCTATGTATAAATGGTTTCGGCATAAACCAAAGTTTAAAAGATGATACTCCTCGCTAGGTCAATGTAATTCATGATGTTGAGGTTCTAACCATGACCTAGTAACTAATATGATGAGCGACGTGTTGATTGATAAGTAAATAATTTGGTTATGATATAGTTTTATGCATGAACGATTTCGGGCTTTTACTAAGGTTTAGAAGTGTCACTACTTGCTAGGTCAATGTAATCATATCATTGATATTTTAATATTAATCTAGCAAATGATATGGTGCACGGTATTATCGATTTGCATGGCAATTATTTGGTTAATAACATAGTTTAAAACTTGTTTCAATAATTAAATAATTTGGTTATCATTTTATGCAGGAAACCATAGAATACGACCCACTGCATGGTTTGATTTATGTGACCACGTGGTCGTCTCCTGACCAAGCGTGGAAGGTATAATAGCCACCGTAACCCTAACCCTTTTCATTTCTTTCCTGCAATTTGCACTGGCCCTTGAGGCTGCTCTGCTTGGCTTTCATGGCGGCCGTCGGTCCTCTGGTGCTTCGGTTGTCTTGAGTCTTGGTTTAGTGTTGCATTTTTCACCGATGTGTGGTTTAAAATCCATTCTCAATGGCTACGGGTTCTCACTATGCAATATTTGTAGAGATGATAGTTTCCCTTGGCTTGTTGTCTGTGTAATCTTCCTTTCATCGTCCTCGTGGCTCGTTGTTTGCTCCAGCTTCCTTTCATTGTCCTCATGGCACCCTGTCTGCTCCAGTTATCTTTTTTTGTCCTCGTAGTTTGCTATCTACGTCAGGTTTAGTCTTACCAGCTATTTAGCAAGGTCTATGGGTGACAGTGCTTCCACAAGATTGTTCGGCGTTTCAACTGACAGGTAAATAATATTTTAGAGTTCATTTACTTTGTAGCAAGTGTCTTTGTTGTTACCATGGTACAAATAGATATTTGTTTACTGACAGAAGTCTTTTACACTCCTTGCAGGTGCTCACCACCATATGCTTCCATGGTGGAGAAATTAAGCAGTCAACCAACGAATGTCGTGGCTCGTGGCTTAGTTTAGGTAAGCCCCGTGGTCCATGTGTTGGGTTTTCACCCTACTTGTATCAAGGTGGTCATTTGGATTCACCCAGGGTTTTGGTGAAGCCTTCCTCGACTCGCCATAAGTTATATGGTTTATTTTTATAGGTTGTTTGTTGAAATGCCTAATTTCAAACCCTCTCTAGTCGATGGGTAGACTCGGTTTAACTGAGCAATGTATTTAGTTTGATGTTTGGCTTTACGGCATGTTTATATTAATAGTTCTTGTAAAGACAGTTCTGTCTTCGAGCTTGGTTTAGTTTATCAGATGTTTAATGTTATACTCTATGTAAATTCAGGGTTTTTACCCTTCTTGACTGTAAATGAACTTTTTGTGCCCTGAAATAATTACTCCGTAAAATTTTATGATTATAGTTTCTAAGACTGATACATACAGTCATTGTTTAGTTGTGATCCTTACTCATTTTTGCTCACAGTTTATGAGCTAGGGTTTATCCTGTGGAAACCCTCGTTTTGAATAAATTATTCTACTTAATTTTTAACAAATTTTAATACTTATTTAGTTATCTGATCATTAGTATTATTATGTGTTGTGGAAATCCTAGTTTATAATAATTACTACTGTCTTTTTGTTTGTCGTTAAAGGACTGTAAGTAAATTTTAATAACCCAGTTACTTAATGGTTACATAATTAAATAAATTTGTTTTATTACTTCAATGTTTTGATATTTGTAATTGTAATAATTATAAGGATTTTAACCCTGTCTTTCGCTTTCATAGGTACACCCTGTTAGTAAAATAAAAAGACACAGTTTCTTTTATAAGTATACATTTTGTTTATGTTGTTCAGTATTGTATTTTATTTCTGTGAAATGAATTTAGTTAGTTCTTTTAATGGTTAAGAAGAACTATTCGTATGGTTTATCCTAGGTTACTAATGTATATAAGAATATAGATAGATTTTGCTCAAACATATGAGCTAGGGTTTTTACCCTACTTTACTTTTATAATAAAGATTTCTATTCTAGTATTTCGTTAAATTCGATTACTGTCACAAGAGTTTAAAATTATTTTATGGCTTAAATAATTCTAGGTTAGGGTTTGTAGAAATAATCTCTGTCCTTCTTTTAACAATTACTCCAGTTTGTAAAAGAATTTCTTTTGATTTGTAAACAATTTGTTTATGTTAATAATAATATTATTTGTGTTAATAATAATATTGTTTGTAAATACTGTATTCTCTTAAGTTTATTTTTACATATATATATATATATATTATTAATAAAGACTGAGAACAGTCTATAATAGTTTAGTTTATTTGATAAGATTATTCCTGTAAGCTTGGCGAAAGAAATAAGAATTTTCATACCTGTCAATACTCCTTTACATATAATTTGTCTGTAAGTGTGTAAGGATAGTTCCTTATTAATAATACTTTATGCATAGGTTACTACTGTCTTTTGATTATTTTAACTCTAAGAAAAAGAATATTGTAAGAGTTTTTAAGTTCTTATTTATTATATTCTTTATCTCAAATTAGTTTATCTTCAGAATTTAGTTAGGTTACCAATCCTTACTTAGAGTTCAGATAGTTGCAGGTAAAATAGCTATTATTAGTAGGAAAGATATAAACTAACAGAACCATATTTACATCCTTACTTAACATAAATAATAAGCATTTGACTGACATTTCTATTTCTTCGGTTTCAGTGTAGATGTATAGTTTGTAAAAGAAAGTAATGTGTAAAAGAATAATTTACACACTTGAACATACTGCTATTAGTAAAATAATACAACCCTGTTCTTTTTCTAGTATTCTTAATTACACAGTCTGGTTTTAACATCCACCTTACTAAACAGATTAATATTCTTTCTGGAAGCAAATATCTACTGGAAAATAAGATTTCAATATTCTGAAAAACATAAGTACTCTATTCATTTCAGCTTCCTATCATACTTCATTCATTTTAAACACACTACATGTGCTAAAGTACGATCTGGTTTATTCCACATGGGGAAAAACACAAGTAGGATTATTTTTCATCAAAGTAAAGATTCAGCATTCAAACAACTAAGAGATTTCAAGCTTAACACTTCACTACATAACATATAAAGCATTCATTATTTGTTCTTACTTAGATATAAACTTAAACATAGCAATTAAAAGATTTTAGAACCTGTTTTAAAGCTAGATGACAACAGCGTTGGGAGGCCGTTCCTCCCTACCAACTTTTGGAGAGCGCTCAAACAATGACTTCTCAGGACCCCCGAGCCTATTCCTAGTCTCCTTGACTGGGACTAGGTGGAGCAAACAACAATGTACTAGTCCAGTGACTCAATACCAACTCTACACACTACAACAAGATCTTTCAGCTGGAAAGTTGTACTAGATCGCTTCTTGTAGTTTACCCCTCAAACACCTTCCACAAAAATTCTCTTCCCAATGAATTCCTTGAAGCACATTCACCTGAATGATTCTTCTCCTGGAATGAGCAGCCTTAGCTCTCTTCAATGGGATTTTTTATTAAGATTGCCTAGGTCTTTTTGGGTTAGTTGTCATTAATTGAGCCACCTGCTTTGATTCCACTTTCTTGGGGGATCATGACCCCAAATGTAGGGAGGTTTCCACCTGCAACATTGGAAGTGTTTGAGGATGCTGCCACTTATCTATTTGCTCTCGACCTAGTTTCCTCCACCAACTTGACCAGTAACTCTCTTTTAACAGCTCTCCCAAGCTGTTGTCTCCAATTTTATTTATTTAAAATTAAAATATTCAGAATTACATTCAATATCCTTGACTCTGCTGAGTCATCATTTACAACTTTAGTATTAAATTTAACATAATGTCTTGGAATAAAATCAAAATAAGATAATATTATTTTTCAAAATTGGGGCATGTGACATGACTACTGTCAGGGAAACATAGGATGTCATGATTCACATTGTTTTGATGGAATGGACTAGAGGATTGGATAAATCAAGTCTGATATCACCGATACACATGCCAAATTTCGGTCACACAACAGAATTTAATGCATGCGTAAAAAAACTACGGGTGTGATTTCATGGAGGATGTTTATGGCTCGACATGAAAATATCAGTTGATGTCGAGTTGATAGAATTGATCACATGAATTCCCCTGGAAGGAGTCGACCTAACACCCTTTTTCATTGGCAAGGACTAGGATACATCTCTAGTCAACAGAATGAAGGAAAAGTTTGATTTGACACGAGATAAGAGAGGCTTTGTTATCGCTTCTATAAACAACACTTTTGTTCGGTTCGCAATCAAGGTCCTATCTAGCACATTGTTGCAAAAGATGCAACCGAATCAGTGTACAGTAGGTACAACCACTGTGGCAGAGCAGTGTTTAGTCAGACTCTAGATGAACTGGGAAAAATATTTGTTGAATGAGTTACTAGACAATGCTATTGACGCATAAGATGAAGGTAACACCTTTAATTACTCATGGTTTTTAATTCTAATATCATTTGTTGCATGGGAAGAACCACCATAATATCAATGGGTAGATGTCCTGGTGCCATGCAAAGGAGCCAGATATCAAAATATCTGGTTTGACAAGGAGAAACCATAGAGATAGAAGGATAACAATATTGAGTTCTATCTATAAGTCGAAGAAATCCAACATTTTTTTAAGAAGAAGCCGCGAATAATGGATGAAACTATCAAGAAATTTTGGAATATTATAATATTTTTCGGTCGAGGTGCACCATATCTTTTTGCAGCCCTGACAGGACCCCTAGAACCAATGGTTAGCAACGCAATTTCAACTAACTGGTGAAGGGATTGAATCCATTATTCAGGACTGGCCTGAAGAATGGCGAGTATCTATTGTAGAGGACCAACTCTCTATAGAAGAAGCACCACGATAGGATGACCCATTGAAAAAGTACAATGGAGATTAGGGAGATGAGAAACCAATATAAATCCCAAGGAGCTCTCCCTATAATAGTCACGATGCATTCAACACAACCCCAACATACCCAAAGTTGGGTGATAAGAGAAAGCACTCAGAAAAATATGAGATGATTCAAAAGAAGAGGAAGGATGACATATCATTAAGTATCGTCGACCTTACAAATGATGATTATAACTTGTTCTTGGATGACATGGAAGAGATTGCAAACCAAAGTTTCAGAAATATCAATAAATGATATACATAACGCGTAAGTAGTGTTAGTGATCTACTTCAGGTACTTTGTACTGTAGTGAAAGAAGTTTGTGTAGTGGTCAACCAAGCCCCATATTTGACTATGTCATTGGTCAAGTTGTCCCATCTAAAGATTAACCTGTTGAAAAACCATCGATGACCAAATAAACAAAGACTCAAGTAGTTGGTCAAGCAATTGAGCTGGGAACATCATAACTCAATACCATGGTCAAGGATATTGGCCATGTCACTGTTAATTTTTCTACAGTGCCCATTGTTATGGAGAGAAACTTCCTATGGCGTGGGGTATACTACAACATATTGAATGACACTAGAAATCAATCCATTTCAATATGCAATAGAAACAAATGCTCCTAACACTAAGGGATACAGAACATACCTTATTCTACATGGTTTTAGTAGATCCCCGTTGATATTTTCCAACACGCTTGTTATACCTACAATTCAGTCTCAACAATAGCAAATAAGACAAACATGATATATGTCAAAGTGTTAGGCATACTCTTGAATATATAAACCCAACATGTAAAAGAAAATAGAACTACATCCATGGATAAAATATTCATAGTCATACACATGTCATGGACGAGAAATAGACATTTCTATTAAATATGAACATAGATAACAATGACAAACTTTGTCGGCACCTCGTCAAAACGAAGAAACTGATTCCTCCACCTGGGCCTCCACCACTTCAATCGTCCATCTCAATGACAAGATTACAAATCAATGGAAATCTTGGGAAGAGCAGCAATGTGTGCTCAAAAGGACAAAGGGATGCAAACTCAAGCATAAGAAAATAGGGCAACAATGAACTATGGTTTCCTTGCTCTCAAATGTTCTCCTCCTTCAATACATCCAAGAGGCTCAATATATATATCCCTTGAATAGGTAGGGAAGGGTCGATTCATAACGTTTCCAGGCATATGGAAGGACAAGAGTCAAGTTATTTGGGACTCATTGAGGAAAACTCCAAAAAAATTTGTTTTTATGCACATTTCCCGATGTACACGGGCTATAGTGGAGCAACTTGGGTGTACACACGGGTTTTAGCTTAAAAGTTGCATATAGCAATAAACATATGTTTTTTAGGGAATTTCTTGGATCATCAAAGTATAATTTGAGCAAGGGAGGTCCAAAGAGTTTACAGAGGGACATGGAAGGCCATAAAAGTGTGATATACCAAGTGTGGTAAAATCAGCTATAACAGATGCCCCCTAATGTGTGAGGTCAGATAGGTAACATGATGGTCAAATACATTATATCCATCCGAGAAGTAGAGTAATGAAGACCTAAGTGGAAGAACCAGCCACTCATCAATACAATACAATGATAAATCTCAACATGTGACTGCAAATATACATGTAGCAGTCTCGGATACATAAGAGTACAATGGCCATGAATAGGGATAATAGACATATGTCACATGTGGTCATTGCCACGTACAATATATAGTGAACAAGATCTCCATAATGGATGAAGATATCTGATAATACACTCGAATCTATTCATGAGAGCTAACATCTCATAAATACTGGCATGATCAAGAAGTTAGCATATTTGGAATTCCATCAAGCTCGGAGGTCTTCTATGCAAAACGCTACGAGTACATGTCCCATCACACGAATAAAGGTGTCGAGGTCAAGTAATGGACCATCATCTAATTACCAGTCATTGATGTATACCATTAACAGACATGAGATAACCCATTGATAATGATAATGGGAATGAAGGTATAGAGTGCAATACAACAAGTGTGAATAGATGTGTTGAGGTCGAACACTTGAAAGAATCCATTGGTCAGGGAACATTGATGTATTCCCAAAATTTTCAATGGCGAGAGGAGATGCCACTAATGACTGCAAGCCTCAAGGAACTCAATGGAATCTAGACTCCTATTCCAAAATAAATTATTTGAATATGATGGAATGGAATCCACTGGAAGGAGGGAATTAAGGAATCCCACATCAACCATCACGAGGTACTCAACAACGTTGGATGATTTGGAAGAACTTGGATGAACAAGATGTGCATGAACTAGTAACTGTATCGGGAATGACCGACATGTAAAGATAAGATAACTGAGGAATGGTCGACTCAGGCTAAAACTTCCTTTAAACAATAGCATAAGGCAGATGGTGATTGAATAGGAAACATAGACTTGACATGCAAACTGAGACCACTTTGCGACACAGGAGGCATCGACAGAGGCTCCATAGGGACTAGAAGTGTAAGAAGTTGATCGAGAAAACTCATAATAAAAAGTACAACTCCTAAAGTCATACTAATAACCCAACCAATGGATGTGATATACAGTGCTTTGTTTGAAGGCGACACGACTCGACAGTTTCCAAAAGTAATACCATTTCTCGTCTGGATTTTTATGTTTTTTAATTTTTTTGGACCTTTTTCAGATTAGAAATCTTGAAAAAGAATAAAAGTGCTTATAGTACATAGCTCGGAGGAGATGAGTGTCACGGGAAAGAAAACTAGTTCCAAGCAATGGAACATACCTATGCTCAATGCAAGGAAGCATGTGTAGGATAAGGACACTCGAGGGAATGTCTCCTCCCGGTAAGGGGTGATCAAGATGCAAAGGATATAAAAAAAGGCTCTGCTTGGCTAGGATTGAGACAAGCTCGGGCTATATAGCTTATAAATCTAAAGCGGGGAGTCGACATAAAGCTCAATAAGAAAAGAAAAATGCATGAAATGCAATTACAACTTGATATAAAAGGGATTCCATGTGGGAGATGGCCAACATAAAGTACAAGAGGGATATGAGGCTCTTGCTCAAAGACATGGCAGGACTGTAAGGGACTCCTAGACCTAGTAGAAGAATCTCAGCATGGGTACCGAATTGCAAAGTGGGATCTGACTAGGGCACCCATGAATAGGAAGGCTCTACCACTTACATATTGCCACTTCTAATAGTAGTTTGAAGGTTATGTGACATTAAAAAGTAGGTTCATACCTATAGTCAAGGTGACATGGTCATAAGGCGATGCATAATGCAAGCAAAATGTGATCCTAACCTATATGCCAGTTTGAAATTATACCTGTAATAGATATGAACGTATCAAGATCTCGGTAAAAGTACACTCGAATCAAGCCCCTACACCACAACATTAGGCACAAACAGCTCAAAATAGTCAATAAGGGTCTAAACTATAGTCTAGTGGGTAAAAATAAAAAATAAATTATCTTCACCGTACCATTTGAATTTTTCACCACACATAGTTTATTGGAGCTAGTTTGAGCCATGAACTTCAAACATTGATTCTGGGAGCTACGGGACACAAAACCAAGAACCGTTTGAGCAAGGTAAATCTACATCCCACGCTCTATATTTTCAATGGTTTTATTTAAATTTTTAGTGGTTATTTTTTTTTAATTTTGAAAAACCCCTAGCTTGGTATCCCGACCCACGTGAGCTATAGATCTTTGGGTTGCGTATAGGGATGGGTGTACACAAAAAAATGCCCCTATTTCTGTGTACACGCGTGACTATTAGCAAAAAATTCGCGTATGAGAGCGCGCATACCAAATTCTAAGGAAAAAACTCATGAAATATTTTTTTCTCCAGCAAGATGGTGTTGGAGTAGCATGAATGTGAACACAAAGATGTGGATAGGGAAGTGCAAGGTAACATGGTTTCCCAACAAGCATTAAGGGCATGTGGTTTGTATAAGTTTTGGTGTCTTGGGAACTTGAGGGCTAAGCTGAGACTACTCCAAATTCTCGTGGATTATTGGGATCCATATACAGAAGCATTTCAAATTGATGGGATGCCCCTTAGACTTGAGGTTGAGGACATATATTTTATCACTGGATTATCCTGCTGAGGTGAGATAGTCAACCTGAGAGCTCATGGGGTTGGATGTGGCCTCACTATTGATGAGTACAATGATGTATACTACCTTCCAGACACTGAAAAGGTTGGAATTCAGGTCCCTATGAATGCTATTCAGAACCTCAGTCTCAAAGTCATAGTACTAGTTTTGGGCAGGATAACGAGATTAGCATCTCTTCATCAGTCTTCCAAGCCTTTGATGTTTTATGCATTCGAGTGCATGAGACCAACTATATATGAATAGAGTATATACTTGTTGGGTAATATGAAACAACAATTGACAGACTACAAGTTGAGTAGAAGAAGAAACTTTGGTTTTGTCAGCATTTTGAGTACCTTCTTCCTCGAGCGTGTACCAAGCCTTAGCCCAAGATTCCAAATCACTCCACATGGTATACGAGATCTAGCTCATATATGCTAGGAAAGTGTGATGCAGCAGATAGGGGGAGGACTTGTATCTATGCCCTACCCACCTGACTTCTTCCACTAGTGGCATAGATAGAGCGTGGCCATATATGACTATCCCTATGCAGGGATACACTTCCATGGTGATCCAGATATGCACATACCATAGGGAGACACATATGGGGATATAGGTAACAATCCTGAATTCATTTTATTTTTGAATTATTTTATTTTTTTGTATTTTTTGACATAATGAAATCAAAAACCATGTTTTTGGGTGGTGATACATACTAATACTGATCATGTACATCCATATGTGGGTCCTAGACGACCGAATGGCCTCCCTTGATGTCATACAAGGTGCAGATGTGGAGCATACACTCTAGAGCATACACACAAACTTCGTTCGTTTGACGCACAGGGTGCCTATGGTGCAAGTCGAGACTTTCTCGAGGAGATGCAAACACATGTAGTGGGAGTACCCTGTGCATGGGTTTGGTTGTTCATAAGGTTGGATAAGGTCGTCGTTTGTTTTCATGATTATCACCTAGCTTCGCAGGCTTAGAGACCTTGATATACACTTTGTATCGACTGTGTAGTGTATTTTGGTGGTTGAAAGCCCCAATTTTGTACCATGACATTATGTATTATGACACCACTTTTTGGATTATATTTTTTAATGAAAAAATCTTATGATGATCGGTTATTTATATTTACATGTGCGAATGTGATTTGAATGCTTCATTTTTTGTGTATCAAATGCCAATCTAATACATAATTTGCACAAGAATTGACAATATGATTGTAGATCCTAGGAATGTGAATGTATGTAATGTTTTCAAATTATCATTCTAACAACTTTACTCATAAGAATATTTGTAATTAAGTCATATCTATAATACGATACACGCCATTTAACTGTAAGACCACTAACTGCGATTCAAGACATACCTCAAGAAATCGAATACCATGAGAGATGGCATTGCATAGTAACTTAATCACGACTCTACATTCAACAATATTGTTGGATTATGGTCGAAGACACACACCTCCTAAAGACATGAAATGACCCGTAGGCATATAGATCACCCAAGCAGCCGAAGCTAAGTTCTGGGTGTGGAGGCTAGCAGCATCAGTGTGTCCTACATATACAGAAGACTCTGTCAACATCTACCACAAAAAATGGAAGCAAGTCAATAAAACAGATCACTGCAAGAAAAGACCAAAACTAAACTATGCAATTGTACAATAGTATACAAAGTATCAGCCTTGAATGAGAATTACGCATAGTAATTTTTAAGATAGATCCCATTTCTAGGATCCACCGTGGCTATCCCCTCATAATCTACTAGCTCATAAGCACCCTTCTCTAACATTCATTTTACTATGTAAGGCCCATGCCACGTAGGTTTTAACTTTCTCACCCCTAATGGTTCACTAGCTTGGTCATATAAAAGAACCAAGTCACCTTCACTAAATCTCCGGGGATGAACCGACTTATCATATTGATCCTTAATGTGATGCTTGTTTACTTCAAGAGAAACTAAGGCATCTCGACGATGCTCATCAAGTTTCTCTAAGTGGACCAGTCCTTCCTCTAACTCAAAAGTCTCTGGTAAAAGTCCTACGGCTAGCTTCAAAGAAGGGATTTCACATTCAATCGGTAATATCGACTCCACCCCATGCACTAACTGATATGGAGAAAAACCCATGGCAGTCTTAACCACGGTTCATTAGGCCCACAAAGAAGGGTATAACATGATGTGCCAGTTAGTTTTTCTTTGTTCTATGGTTCTTTGTAGAATGGACTTAAGGGATTTATTCACAGCTTCAACCTATCCATTTGCTTGAGGATAATAAGAAGAGGAATGCTCTTGCTTATACCCCAACTTCAAAGATAGCTCACCCATCATCTTGTTTTGAAAGTTCCTGCCATGGTCCGTGACAAGCTCTCTCAGGATACCAAATCGAGTAATAATTTGATTGAAACTGAAATGCATGGTTGTCTCACCGTTGACTTTGATAGTGGGCATAGCCTCTGCCCATTTCGTGAAGTAATCTATAGCCACTATAATGTGATGATTCCCCCCAGCCGAAGCTGGGTTGCAATCCATAAGGTCTACCCCCCACATGGTGAAGGTACCAATGGTGATAATCGAATGTAATGGGGTAGGATGCAAGTGCATATTCCATGCAAACACCTAGTAAGAGTGGCACCGTTTGACCACATTAATGCAATCCTTGAATATCAATGACAAAAATAACCCGCTCTCAAAACTTTTTGGGTTGTAGCAAGCCCAGATAAATGACCACCACATGCCCCTCCATGGCAATCATTAAGCACAACATCAACCTCCTCATGATTCAAACATCGACGCAAAATGGAATCCACCCCATGGCGATACAAAGTGTCACCAATAATGAGTTAATTCTTAGCTACATGTTGTAACAATCGACACTCATCCCATGAGAGGTGAGGAGGGACCTTCAAAATCTACAAATAAATAATAATATCCCCATACCATGAGTCCACAGTTGAAATGAGGAAGATATTCTCGTCAACAAAAGAGTCTTCATGAACCTAAACTTTGTCCAAACTCGAAAAATATGATATGAGCTCTGCAAAGATCAATGATTTCTTCAATTTTTCCAAAACAAATTCGAGATCGAACTCTTACAAGAGAACAATCTGTTTATTGTATTTTCCCCCTATCATCCATATGGTTAGGATGAATTGAAATGGATTGATATGAGCCACAACCAAATTCTAGCGAAGGAGTATGTAATGTCTCAACTGTTGAACCGCATGGATGGTAGCTAAGGATAGCTTCTCGACATGAGTTTAACAAAGTTCAAAATCAATAAGGTTTCAGCTAACACAATAGACAATGTGATCTTGGAGCTCTTCGTCCTCTTTAACCAAAACAATTCCAATCGTCTCTTGAGACGTGACCACATATAGCAAGAAATCACGGCTATAGTCGGGTGGACTAAGCACGGGGGCTGATGCCAAGGCTTTCTTCAATGTATCGAAAGACTCCTGGGCTAACTCATCCAAGATAAAAGGAGTGTCTTTCTTCAAAAGGCGCATGAAACTAGTCAAATTGGTGAAATTGAAAACAAACCTCTGCAAGAAGTTAGCCATCCCTTGCAAACTCTAAAGGTGTCTAATAGTACATGAGGAGACAATTGAAGTATTTCCTCAACCTTAAGAGGGTCCACCCTAATGCCCTCCTTAGAAACAATAAACCCCAATAATCGACCTACTTTCATGCAAAATATGCACTTTTATGGATTTAACCGAATTTTATACTGGCGACATCTTTCGAAAACCAAGTGTAGATGGTCAGGATGATCCATTCTAGAGTGAGCAACTAAATCATCAAGATAAACTTCAATAATTCGCTTAAGGTCATGAAAATCAAAGGTCATTGCTTGTTGAAAAGTAGCTTCGATGTTTTTAAGCCGAAAGGCATTTTTTGGTATGGGAATGTACCCCAAGGACAAATGAAAGTTATTTTATGTTGGTCCTTAGGTTTGATCTGAATCTGATTATACTCTGAAAATCCATCCATGAACGAAAACACCCCGCTTCCTTCACACTCATCAAAATCTTATCTATGAATAGTGTGGGAAATTTATCTTTAGGACAGGCATTGTTCAGGTCTCTAAAATCAGTGCATACACAGATAGTTCTCTATTTCTTATCAACTGGAGCAGGGTTGGTTACCCATTCAGTTAAGGGAACCAGATAAATAAATCCATCCTTGGGAAAATTTTCTATCTCTGCCTTAATAGCAAGTGCCTTACGGGGATTCATCACACATAAGCATTGTCAAACAGGTCTAGCATAAGGATAAGTCTTGATCTCATGTTCAACAATATGAGGGTCTATTCCTATAATTTCATCATACAACCAAGCAAAAACATCTCTAAATTATTTGAAGAGCATAGTGTCTGTTTCAATCTCATCAAGGGAACAATCCTCCCTAATATAAACATTTTCTATTTTGCCACAAGTTCAAGAAATGTTGATAGGGACAGTCAATGACAAGTTTTCCATGTTCCCTTCGGCATATTTACCGGGAGTGCCTAGTGGGATCACAGGACTACCAACCTTCTCGCTAAGGATCACCCTATAGTCATCACACTCAATTTGTTCAAGCTCAGGGAGAAAGTAAGATCGATGGTGTAACTCGTCACAAGTTCATTCTAAGCCATTCATGGCTTCGAGAATAGCTTCATCTGAAGGAAAAATATCATCGAAGCAATCATGAGAGTGTGACGACACAACTTTCCAAGTAGGCAGTGCAAAGGGTTCGTCCTCCTACGTCCGCCAAAAAGAGGGACTAAGATCTACAATGGGACCAAGGATAGATTGATAAGAAATCACCATTGCAGATAATAGCATGACCATCTTAGTAGGTCTAGTATCTTCATCTGAAGTGCTCGGAGAAGGGAGATTCCAAGGGTCTTCCAAATGCGAAATGTGAAATGGAACCGGACTCAATGATGACGACTAACTACCAAGACTAGAACCTATAGTAATAATTGGTGCGAAAATATCAAAAGTTCCCATCAAAGACAGATACATTCCCACATTGACATTCTCAGTTGTAAGTTGAGAATAGTCAATAATCGGGATAGTAGCTCCCGATGATGCTTTCATACCAGAATTATCAAATGATTTATGCTCAATCGTGACAATCCTATCTTCGAAAGGGAAGAAAATAATTCGGAAGAGGTATGACACGACCGCTCTCATAATGTAAATCTAGTTATGACCCAATAAAAGGCTATAGTTAAAGGTCGCATCAACCATCTTGACCTTGATAGACACAGTCTTCCCTCCCATTGGGGGAAGACCATATACCATGCGAGAGAAGGAAGTATACCATGCGACCGAAAATATCTCCCATCAAAAGCAGTCAACATGGTCCCATATTTTGACATAGTCGGTGAACCTATACCTTTCCAATATGTTAAAGACATCATAGAAGCCGCAACACCTTCATCAACTACTGTGCATTTAATGGTGTTGTTCATACACTCTACATGGACTAAAAAAGCCACATGGTAAGGAAAGTGAGGCTGGACTTCATGGGTTTCAAATTTAATCACTGTGGAAGGATGTGAATCAACTATCCAAAGGGAGGCCAATAAAGTTTTCCTCTGCAAAGGGCAAGTCTAAAGGACTTCTAAAGCAGACATCACACAAGGAGTACAGCCCAAATCCTAGACAATAGAATAGTGTTGGGCGGCTTGGGCATTAGGATTGTGCCCCAAATGCTTTAGGACTCCCTTAGGAATGTGAGGTGTAACTTCAAGCTTGTCGATATGCAAAGGAAACTCAGGAGGTGTAGGCTCATTTCCCAAATCGGGTTGCGACAAACCATAATATTTCACTCGCATCACAACATTCTCAGCGGACACCATGTTGATGCACCCATGGACACCTTCAGTGTTTGACAATTTTTTATGCCCACCAGAAGAACTTCTGGAGTCCATGGTCCTTGAATTCATATTTTGATTATGCGGTAAAGTATCTGTTAACACAATTGGGCTATGTGAAATGAATTTCGAGGCTTCATCAATATGAGGGAACAAGTAAGTGAGGTTATCTCCCCCACAAAGCTTGCAAGGGAGCTTAACCTTACGTTTAGCCTTCTTGTCCCACCCAACATCACTACTGTTCTTGTCATCGTTAGGTTTTCCATTCCTATTTCCACCTCTTCTATTGTTTCTTCCCTTTTTCTTTTTCTGTATGGGCTACTAGTTACCCATCTGGTTCAACGATTGCATAGAGTGTACATCCATCGACTAGGTGGGATGAGGTGAAGCTATATCTTGTCCTGATATAGGATGGTTAATAGACAAATTATTCATTTGATTTGTAACAAAATTCAAGGGTTTAGTACTTGCAGAGCCAAAAATTCCATCAGCGCATGGCCCAGTTTTGAACTTAGGCTCAAAATTTAACCGTGGTGCATTTGGAATGATCTCATATAAGAGCCTAGATTGAGCGTAAATAAAGTCTAGTTGCTAAGCTCAGAAAATGGCTTATTCCTCATTCATAAATCCTTATGTGGAAACATCCTTCGCTATATATGGAAATGACAGCTTGAGGAACCATTCCAAAAGGAACTCTGGTGGAATGTTGGCCTTAATCAATTGCTTTCGTCTACACCGCTCCTAAATATGATCTAAAATATGTGTGGATTTATCTTACTGAAATGTCGACAAGAGATCAGTACTAGCATCGTAACGCACAGGTAGTTGAAAGTGGTTTAGAAAGGTCATGACTAGGTCATTGAATGTCCAATACGTGCCCCCAAGAAACTCTATATATCATTTTGTTGGAAAACCCATGAGGGTGCATTGAAACAGTCATAAATGAATGGAATCATGGTTCCACGAATTCAAAGAGAACCATAGGTGGAAAGTGGTAATGTGCTCTCTAGGGTCCTCACCATTCTTACCTTCGAATTTTGGAATGTCCGAAGGAAGCTTGGTAGGGACAACCGGCCATGTCAGATCATGAGAAACCGAATCATTGGTCAACTTTGATAAGTCAGGAAAGCTCGGCATAGCTAAGAAAGGGAGCCTAGGTTGTTCCATATGGTTCCATTCCCCTTGGTAAGACGGATTCATATAATTCTGGTTGTTGTAAAGACAGTGGCCTTGGCCAGTGGGATAATAGCCTCCTCCCATTTGACCAATAAAAGGATACATGGGAATGTTATAATTTGGTATACCTTGAGACTGGGGTGTAACATAGCCATAATTGTAAGACTAATAGATGGGTTGACCCCTAGACACATAAGGAGGAACGTAACCTCCCAATGCAAAGGTACTAGTAAACGAGTCAACAACATGGCAAGAGGCATCACTCCATCTCAAAGAATCGTGTGAGCTATGGGGAGAATGTGTCACGAGAAAAGCATTCACATGTCTAGGACATTTTCCGTGCAAAGGAATACTAGTATTAGGCCTGGGTAAAGGGTATGAAGATCCTCCCATAAAGGGAGTGGAAGGTGAAATATGACCACTACCAAACCTGTCCACATGGTAAGGAATGACAGTGCTTCCAAGCATAGTACTAGGATCTATACCATGATCTACAACAAATGATGGAAAAGGTTTTGAAAGGTCTGGCATACCAAATATAAAAGGGCTAGTGCTAGAGGGATTAGGATGAGTCTCATCGCTCAAAATTTAAGGAGAAAACCATCGGTTAGTATTTACATAATCTAAAAATTGGGATCGTGTATTATATGATGTACTAACCTCAAAAGGATCAGTTTCTTTCAGAGTCCCATATACACTCAAAGGAACATTCCCCATCCCAGAGGACGAAGAAGGAGGGGCTTTCGGGATATCAGATACATGACTCATGATGAGACTGGTGTGTGAAGGGGCTATCCCCACCAAAAATGTGTATGTTGACTCATGCTTAACTGTTATGTAAGAGGAGCCTCCTAAGAACACTAATTATACCAAGGATTTCACTCTCTCACCTGGACAGACACCTACTTGTTTTGTTTAGTAGTCTTGGAGAAATTTACTCACAAAAACCTATTCCAAGACTATAAAACTTAAGCTTGTTGATGCACCCTATCAAATAAAAATGTGTAATTCATTTTAAATTAAGTGTTCATTTTAGAGGTTGTGATTACTCAAAGGAAATGATCATGCAACCAATGATGTTATGACTTAGCAGTGAAAGTAAATATGCACACCTAACAAACAATGCCAAGTGCAATTTTGTCTTTAAATGTGAAAAAGGGGTATGCCACTTCATGAGCTCCATATTTTTTCCTTCAAATGATAATGCAACCATTCCTATATGAAATCTTGACTATTATTCAACTAAGAAAACCTAGTGCAAGTACTATGCAAATGAAAAAATGCATGAACATGCCAAAAATAAAATATTTTTGTATTTTTGAAATATATGATACATAAATGCAATAAGAGACTCTACAACTCCCAAACCCTATAGAAACTATCAGAAAACATCCAAGAAAGAAACTAAGATAAAATAAATCTAATGCACTAATACCAAAACAAAAAAGGAAACAAGATGACAAGAACAACTTCTAACTAAGAAGCAAATAAAAAAGGTCTCTAGTCAAAAACAGAGGCAGTAGACAAACCACAAAAGCATCCAAGAAGACTCGAAAATATTCAAACTCCACCCAGCATCTCTCAAACATCCAATTCACACTCAAAATAGGGGCATACATGACTATTTGTAGCAAACCTACATGTATACACGACTGTTCAGAAAAAACCTACGTGTATACGCAGCTATAAAGAAAAAACCCACGTACAGCAAGAGAAAGGGAGTAAAATGATAAGTTAAGACCTAAATTACTTCAACATGACACTAATAGGCTAACATAATTTTGGACCCAACACATAAACATAGAGAAACATAGAGAAATTCAAGAACATTGTACACTCAAACCCCAAAAGAAAAAACAGGAACCTCTTCAGTGGAGTCGCCAATCTTGTTACAGAGAGAAACTTCCTATGGCTTGGGGTAGACCACAACAGAATGAATGACACTAGAAATCAATCCATTTTAATATGCAAGAGAAACAAATGTTTCTAACACTAAGGTATATGAAACATACCTTATTCCAGGTGGTTGTAGTAGATTCCTGTTGAGGTTTTCCAACATGCTTGTACCTACAATTCACTCTCAACAACAACAAACAAGACATGCATGATATATGTCAAAGTGTTAGGCCTACACCAACATATATAATACCAACATGTATAAGAAAATACAAGTACATCCATGGATAAAATATTCATAGGCATACACATGTAATGGATGAGAAATAGATATTTATATTAAATATGAACATAGATAACAATGACAAACTCTGTTGGCACCTCGTCGAAATGGAGAAACTGAGTCCTCCACTTGGGCCTCCACCACTTCAATCTCCCATATCGATGGAAAGCTTCAATGGAAAGCTTGGGAAGAGAAACAATGTGTGCTCAAAAGGAAAAAGGGATGCAAACTGAAGCATAAGCAAATGGGGAAACAATGAACTATAGTTTCCTTGCTATCGAATGTTCTCCTCCTTCAATGCATCCTAAAGGCTCAATATATAGCCCTTCAATAGGTAGTGAAGGGTTGATTCAGAGTGTTTCCAGACATATGGAAGGCCAAGAGTCAAGTTATTTGAGAATCATTGAGGAAAACTCCAAAAGTGTTTGTTTTTATGCACATTTCCCGATGCATGTGGGCTGCAGTGGAGCAACTTGGGTGTACACATGGGTTTTAGATTAAAAGTCACGTATAGCAATAAACAAATGTCTTTTAGGGAATTTCTTGGATCATCAAAGTATAATTTGAGCAAGGGGGTTCCAAAGAGTCTACAGAGGGACATGGAAGGCCATAAAATTGTGATCTACCAAGTGTGGTAAAATCAGCAATAACACCCATGTATTAAGTACATGCTATTCAACGGGATGCAGTCGAAGAAATGAAATCAATGGAAAAGGAAATATATGGAGAATTGAAAACATAAGTGAAAACCATTTCTTTGCTCAAGTAAACAGTCAAGGAAACTGAGAATAAAGCTAAGACCTGGCATGACAATGAGTAACGACTAGAATCAGCTGTCACACTAACTTGTAGCAACTTCACGGATGAAGGCATCACACTAGAAATGTTTGTAGAAGTCTTCCGACTAGGTGAATTTTCCGAGAACCTTTGCAAGTGAGTCGCTAAGCTGGAATTCAAAATGATTCCCAGCACACTACCATAGGTACTAGAAGAGCGAAAAAATACAACCACTAAGTCTGTGCAAAGTATGGAAGAGGAATAAGTACTCTACGTTGAAGCAGTCGACCAGGTTCTCAGTCATGGGAAGCCTTGATCGACGACACAGAGTTGGAGCATGTAACATAGCAGTTACATGTTGCTAATGCGGAATTTACCCAACTAAAGAATGAAGTGAAAAAACTATTGACAATAGAACATATGGCTAAGGCTTCCGATATGAAGAAATTACACAAACAAGTTGCCAGAATTCGCATTCAATAATAGAAAAGAACACACTGTGTCGCATAACTACAAGCAGAAGCAAAGAAGGAAACACATATTATTCAACCTATTTATGAAAAGGTACAACAAGTGTTGGCTTTGACATGAATGACAACTTTGGAACATATCAGTTCCGAACTTGTGTAAAAATTGAAGACAATGCAGGAGGAAGTGCGATAGGAAATAGAGCAAGTTGTGAAAGCAAAGTCACAATGACTAAGATTTTTTACTAATGTTGCTCAGGATGAGCCACAGGTGAGTGTTGGGGGCCTGTTGTCCCTAGGAAAATTTAGATAAAATAATGATTGGAAAGATGAATACCCTGGAAGCAAGATGAGTGAAATCCGTGATTGAAGGAGCCACGACAAAAGAGGAATAAAGCAAGTCCTAAAGCAGAGTTCAAGTTAATTTTGGTAAATAGTTAGTTAGACTAAAAGATTGCTTTTAGTAATAAAACATTATTGTAATTTGGGCCTATAGTGCCTATTTTTAGATGTAATAGAATGAGTTAAATTAGAAATAAAACCTGTCAACTGACAGTTGAGAGTCATTCGATGGTTGGATCAAGAAGTGTAAAAAGATTATAAAAGAGTTGATCCAAGCTATTGTTAGTTTTTTCAACATTTAAGCTAGCATTATGCTAGGATCTTTTCACTGAGAGAATAACAAGCACAGCAAAAACATAATAACATCACAAGAGACAAGAGACACAAAGAGTTTTGATCGGGGAAACCATAAATGGAGAAAACCCCGCAACTTCCTCTAAGATAGTTTCACCACAAGATGTGAAACCCCAAAACAGTAAGATGCACTCCCAACAGCAGTAGACTTCTAGCCCCAGTATATTTCCTTCTCCACTAGTGCGCCACACTTGAGAGAGCAAGTGATGTGTTTTACAAGTGATAAATAGAGAGACTCTCACTCTCTATTTATATTCATCCGTTCACTTGAATTGCATTTTCACACGTAGGCTCAACCTAACAATTACTACTCGAGCCTACACCTTAATTTGTGTATAATAACTCAAGTGCCCCGAAACTGTGGGGACTTACCTAATGACTTGATATGACTTGTTTACATTATTAATCCTCCCGATCGAAACATCAGGGTTTGACAACATGACTCAAATACATAATAGAAACATCCCAGAATAAACATCGGGTTACAATACATAAGATACATGGAAGAATACATTCCGAAGTTACATATACATCAACACTCCCTCTTAACTAGGAAGGTATTCTTTCGACACAATTTTCAGCATTGGTCTTCTTCTCTATATCAACTGGATCATCTTCATCTTCAAGTCATCTTCATCTTCAAGTCATCTTCATCTTCAAGTCATCTGGATCTGGATCATCTCTCGATCTGGATCGTCATAGAAAGGGATCTGGATCATCACTCGATCTGGATCATCATAGCACATCATCACTGGATCTGGATCATCACTCGATCTGGATCATCATCACTGGATCTGGATCATCACTCGATCTAGATCATCATCACTGGATTGGATCTGGATCATCACTCAATCTGGATCTGGATCTGGATCATCTCTCGATCTGGATCATCACTGCTGGATCTGGATCATTACTCGATCTGGATCTCTCGGAGTCATCATAACTAGATCTGGATCATAGCTCGATCTGGATCTCCTCTGGTCATCATCATGTGTGTACTATCTCGTCATAGGAAGTTCTACAGAGCCAGCCTTCTTTCATGCTGGTTGTAGGCCTATCCCACAGGTAGGTCTTCGCCCAGCACTTATATCTGACCTACTCGTCAGAAAGGCACGCCTAGCACTTACATCTGACCTACTCGTCAGAAAGGCATGCCCAGCACTCACATATGATCATGTAGTAAACTACAATCAAATCAGAAAGGCCCCGAACTCACATCTATCATGGAAGGAACTGAATCCTCTCACCAAGATAGAATGGCCTTCCCTTACATCTGACATGGAAGGAACTTAATCCTCTCACCATGAAAGAATGTCCCGCACTTACATCGGCCATGGAAGGAACTTAATCCTCTCACCATGATGGAATGGCCCGCACTTACATCGGCCATAGAAGGAACTTAATCCTCTCACTGTGATGGAACTTAATCCTCTCACTATGACGGAATGGCATGCACTCACATCTGACCTGGAAGGAACCAAATCCTCCACCCTCGTCAGAAAGGCCCCCAGTCCCAGACTGAGCTACCTGGTAACTGACCAGGCGCCTCCACTCTCCCGAGGAGTGGCAATTGCCCTTACATCTGTCCTACTCAACAGAATGGCCAACACTCACATCTGACATGGGAGGAACCTAATCCTTTAGCCATGAACAGAATGGTTCATCCCTTACATCTGACCTGCTCGTCAGAATGGCTATGAATCTTAGCACTCATATCTGACATGGAAGGAACTAAATCCTCTCACCATGACAGAATGGCTCAGCCCTTACATCTGACCTCCTCGTCAGAATGGCTATGGATCTCTAGCACTCATATCTGACATGGAAGGAACTGAATCCTCTCACCATGACAGAATGGCTCAGCCCTTTCATCTGACCTCCTCGTCATAATGGCTTTGGGACTCATCACTTTCCCTAGGAGGAAGCCTCGATCTAGAGAACACCAAGTCTCTCTCTGAAGTACTCAAACTTCACTCTGGCTAATGGATTCATCAACACATCAGCTATCTGTTCCTCCGTCGCAACATACAGGAGCTTCACTGCTCCTCTCTGCACCATATCCCTGATATAGTGATACTTGATCTCAATATGCTTCGACTTGTCATGGAACACTGGATTCTCTGACAACTTCACGCAACTCTGGTTGTCACAATGTAGACAAGTAGCATCCAACTGGAGATCAAATATATCAGACAGTAGCTTCCATAGCCATACTGCCTCACAACTAGCTGAACAAGCTGCGACATACTCTGCTTCAGCTGTACTCAGTGCCACAAAGGATTGCTTCCTGCTAAACCAAGAGATCACACCTGATCCCATACTGAAGCAACATCCTGAAGTACTCTTCCTGTCGATGGCACTGCCTGCCCAATCTGAATCAACATAACCCTCCAGGTTAATCTTCTGATTCGCATCGTACTTGAGCCCATAATCAATTGTACCCTTCAGGTACCTCAGAATATTCTTTGCAGCAATCAAGTGAACACTTCTCGGATCTGTCAAGTACTGGCTCAAGGTGTTCACAGCAAAGCAAATGTATGGTCTCGTGTTCGTTAGGTACATCAATGACCCAATCATCTGATGATACATCGTAGCATCAACCGACTTTGATGAAGCATCACTCAATAGCTTCAGGTTCGATGCCATAGGTGTGGACATAGCCTTGCAGTCCATCATCCCAAACCTCTTCAGGATCTCTACTGCATACTTCCCTTGTCCAAGGAAGATCCCATCTGTACTCTGCCACACCTCCATACCTAGAAAGTAATGCATCATCCCCAATTCCTTCATCTCGAACTCAGCAGCAAGATTTCTCTTTGTATCAGCAATCAACCCATCTGTGCCTGTCACAAATAGATCATCTACATACAGTAGGAGCATCACTGGGTTGCCATCTTCAACCTTGTAGTAAAGGTTGGAATCTGCTTTACTCTTGGTAAAGCCCAAACTGGAAAGAAAGCTGTCAATTCTACCGTACCAGGTCCTGGGTGCCTGTTTCAAACCATACAGGGCTTTCTTCAATCTGCATACATGAGACTCTCTGTCATGTGTCTCAAAACCGAGTGGCTGTTCTACATACACTTCCTCTTCTACTACACCATTCAAGAAGGCAGTCTTGACATCCATCTAGTGTATCTTCCACTTTGTCACTGTAGCCAGAGCAAGTACTGATCTGATGGAAGTGTATCTGGCTATAGGTGCAAAGGTCTCTTCATAGTCTATTCCCTCTTTCTGAGAGAATCCTCGAGCTACAAATCTTGCCTTATACTTTTCAATGCTACTGTCTGCAGCATGCTTGATCTTGTAGATCCATTTAGAAGTGACAACTGACTTCCCTTTTGGTCTTGGGACAACATCCCAAACATCATTCTTCATGATTGATTGATATTCTTCGATCATAGCATCCTTCCATTCTTTCTATTCTGCTGCCTCTTCATAACTGGAAGGTTCTTTATCAATAAAATCACATAATAAAGCTACATACCTGAAATTTGATCTGGTTCTTTTTCTTTCTCTGTGATTCTCTTCTGGAGCCCCATATCTTTCCGCACCTTGGATAAGTTCATGTACCCAAGCAAGTTTCCTCTTATGAGGATTCTTCTCCAGAGGTGGATCTACAGGTCTTTGTGGTTCCTCGAACTCTCAATCTTCTTCTTGAGCTTCTTCGTTCATGATTGTATCACGGATCCTGGGTACTTCTGCTTCCGCTTCTTCAGGTTCTTCAGCAGGTCTCTTTCTAGATTTGGTGTAAGCTGTGCCTTCATCAAATGTCACATCCCTGCTAATGTCAATCTTCTTGTATCCTGGAAAGTAGATTCTGTAAGCCTTCGAGCTTTCTGAGTATCCCACAAATATGCCCTTCCTTCCTGAAGGATCTAATTTTGTTCTCTTTTCTTTTGGAATATGTATGTATACTAGACATCCGAATATTCTGAGGTGGCTGACTTCTGGTTTCTTGCCGGAGAAGACTTCTTCAGGAGTCTTGTTCTCGAGTACTCTATGTGGAGTACGGTTCTGTACATACACCGTTGTTCTGGCAGCTTCAGCCCAAAGATGCATAGGTAGATCTTAATCATGAAGCATAGCTCTTGCAGCTTCCATGATATTTCTATTCTTTCGTTCTGCAACCCCATTCTGTTGTGGATTATAAGGAGTGGACAACTCCCTCTTAATCCATGATTCTTTGCATAGCTCCTTGAATTCATTCGAAGTGAATTCTCCACCATTATCTGATATAATGGTATTGATCTTCTTTTTAGTATGGTTCTCGATCAAGGCTTTGAATTCCTTGAACTTGCTGAATACTTCATCTTTGTTCTTCATAAAATAAATCCATGTCTTTCTAGAAAAATCATCAATAAAAGAAACATAGTATGCATACCCGCTAAGTGAGTTTGATGACATAGGACCACATACATCAGAGTGGATGATTTCTAGAATGCTTTTGGCTTTGCTTTCACTGCTTGGAAATGTCTTCTTCGTGTTCTTTCCTTTCGCACATCCTTTGCAGACCCCATCATGTTTTGCTTGAATTTCTAGAAGACCTTCGACAGCTTTACTTGCAATAGGTAGTGCTCTGTAATGCACATGTGCAAGCCTTCTATGCCAAAGCTCATTTGGCTCTACTATGTCATGGATCAAGGCTTGTTCTGGATGGCCCTTCAATTTGTACAAGCCTCCTTGTTCTCCAATTACTACCGCATCATCGATACTCTTTCCTTTTGGCCACATGATGACTTGACCATCTATGAATGCCACCCACATTCCTTTTGCATCTAATGCTGAAATGGATAGAAGGTTCTTCTTTAGTCCTGGCACAAACAATACTTCTTTCATTGTTAGAGACTTACCAGAGTCTAGCTTGAATGAAGATTCCCCACTACCTTTTATTGGATATTGGTAGTCATCTCCTAGTTTCACCTTGTGAGGTGATTCATGTTCTGACAGTCTTGCAAAAGATTCCTTGAATCCTGTCATATGTTTGGAAGCACCACTGTCTATGAGCCAATCATCACTTCCATGAGTAATGTTACCTGTGAGAGATGATATCAGAACATATTCATCCTCGCTTGAAGAATCTTCACTTTCATATCTGGATTTCTTTCTGGATGGTTCATCATCCTCTGCAGCATGAGCATGTTGTCTTCTTTTGTTGCTCTTCTTCACTATCTTCTGTTTGTTAGGACAATTCCTTGCATAGTGTCCTACTTCATCACAAGTATAGCATATAATCCTAGATGCATCTCTTCTAGTATTATCTTTGTGAGAGTGCTTACCTCTAGAGCCATGAGGTCTCCTTTTGCTTGACTTGGAGTGAGACTTGGAGCAAACCGTAAGAGCTTGGTCTTCACTGCCCATCTTCTCTTCTCGAGCTGCTATTCAAGATTCTTCTTGAGAGCACTCTTCCCAGAGTCTACTGAATTTGACCAACTTCTTTCTCGCACAGATTCCTTGGATGAAGGCATCCCATGTCCTAGGGAGGCCATTCAAAGTAGTCATGACAATCTCTGCATTTTCCACTTCTTCATCAACCACTTCTAATTGTTCTTTGATTTGAGAAACCCTTATGAAGTATGACTGGATAGTTTCTACATTCTGAATCTTCACATTCTTCAGCTGGTTCCTCAGGGTCATCTTCCGATTGATGTTCTTTCCTTCAAACAATTTGGTTAGGGCATCAAACATAGCTTTAGGTGTCTTGAGAGAGGACACCTGTGGGATGAGATGATCCTTGATAGAATCAACAATGATCCTATTTTCCATAACCATCTTCTTCTTATGTAAGGCCTTTGCCTCATCTCCCTCTGGAACTGGAACCTCCTCATGAATGTAGGAGTCTAATTTATTCTCTTCCAGGACCAGGGAGATCCTATACTTCCAAGCTCGAAAGTTATCAGCTCCCTCAAGCTTTTCATCAAGCTTGGTATGATGAGACATCTTTAAATAAGAACCTCAAATGGAAATACAAAAGATTTTAGATCTTACCAGGTTCAAGATGTCAGATCTGAAACATGAGCTGAAATCCCGCAAAGCTGGTTCAAGAGCAACTAGGTTTTTGCTTTTCTGGAGTTCTGTCCACCCAAATGCCTTGAAATTTGTTCCTAACTTCGATTTTGGGGAGAAGAACAATCCAGGCCTGGGCTCACTGAAAAATTCCTCTTCTATAAAAAGCCCTAATTTCCGACCCCAGTGACAGGTCCAAAACTGAAAAACCTCAGAATTGAATTCTGTTTCGACAGAAAGATGCGCCCTAGGGAGGAGAGTAATTCCACCTTACTTTTGCTGAAAAACTATGGAGAAAAGTCCACAAACTAGGAATCCCTAGTCTCCGCAGCTGCACGGTGTCTTGTTCTCAGGTTAGCTCTGATACCATGTTAGTTTTTTCAACATTTAAGCTAGCATTATGTTAGGATCTTTTCACTGAGAGAATAACAAGCACAGCAAAAACATAAGCACATCACAAGAGACAAGAGACACAAAGAGTTTTGATCAGGGAAACCATAAATGGAGAAAACCCCGTAACTTCCTCTAAGATAGTTTCACCACAAGATGTGAAACCCCAAAACAGTAAGATGCACTCCCAACAGCAGTAGACTTCTAGCCCCAGTATATTTCCTTCTCCACTAGTGCGCCACACTTGAGAGAGCAAGTGATGTGTTTCACAAGTGATAAATAGAGAGACTCTCACTCTCTATTTATATTCATCCGTTCACTTGAATTGCATTTTCACACGTAGGCTCAACCTAACAATTACTACTCGAGCCTACACCTTAATTTGTGTATAATAACTCAAGTTCCCCGAAACTGTGGGGACTTACCTAATGACTTGATATGACTTGTTTACATTATTAATCCTCCCGATTGAAACATCGGGGTATGACAATATGACTCAAATACATAATAGAAACATCCCAGAATAAACATCGGGTTACAATACATAAGATACATGGAAGAATACATTCCGAAGTTACATATACATCAACAGCTATGTGCAGATCACTTGACGAGATTGTTCATTGAGAGAGAAAGAGACAAAGACTAAAATGAGAGAGAATGAGACAAGAGAAGAATACATTAATTGTAAGGAATAGCAAAAGAAAAGTATGCAAGCTGAGTGCACAGACTAAAGGTGGTAATCCAATTCTCATGCCAGATGAAGAGCACCTTTGTGGCTTTTCCCGGATGGGTTTCCACCTTAAACCTTGTGTCTATATGTCTTTAATCTCTTCATTTATGTCACATGTATATATGTGTGAATGAACTGATATGAATGTGGCGAGCTGATCTATTATGAATAAATTGGTATATCTATGTTACACATCTAATTCTATGGTTGTATGGAATATGAATTAAATGTTAAATGAATTATGGTATAAACGGTTATCTATGTTAACGGATCAATAGGTTATATTATTGAATTAATATATGAGATAGAGGTCTATTATGGGTTTCGGTCAAGTCACTTGATAGTGATGTAATAAGGAAATCCCCCTCATAACTGTAGAAACCTAGTTTTGGCAGTTCCCAATAAGATATTTCGGGTGATATTTCATCTGCATTGTAGGTGTTACTGACAGATATCCCCAATGTCCAACCGATATCTTGGGTTTTGTTGACAAATGAGGATCTAAACCTCGGTCGACAAAAATCACGCCAATAATGGTATACCATATTCAATGGTGGTAGATCAAATAGTAAGCTTTTTTCAGATAAGTCATATGATCCATGTGAAGGAATCAGAGTATAAGGACACAGACTAACAAAATAAACAAACTTTACAAAGTGGAGATACTATTAGCGTCCCACGATGCTTTCTAATCAATCATGAGGGTCTCTTCCGACGAGACAGACACATCTTTCTTCTCCAATACCTAAATAAACACCGTCGCAAGGACAATTCGAAGAATTGATACAGTCCTTCATCTGAATCATAATATTTCATTCCAAATTCAGTGTCCAGGAAAATACAATTTGAAAAACACCGCTCCATGTCAAATCCGAGCATGGTCATATTAGGCATACACCAAAATTCTCCTTGGAAGATGGACTCGACTTTATAGTTGAGTGGGACCCTTCGCGTGTAGACTTGGTATCCTATCCTCCGTCCATCTTTGTCACGCTTGATGAACTTTTGTTGAGTGTAGACAGGTGGTTCGAGAGGAGAGCAGGTCCCACCAAGATTTCATAGCTTAAATTTAAATCACATATGATTTTGGTGGGCTATGATCATATCAGCTTGCAAATGTAGAATTAAATTTGCTCATCATTGTACCCAATCTTTTCTAGGACAGAATTTGTCCAAGAAAACTTCTATCCATCCTGACCACTGTTGTTGAACTAATCTAGATGGATATCCACATATGATTAGTTCTCCTTGTTCTCTGCAAAATTGCAGGATTAGATTATTACTATTCCAAGTTAAATAGCCTGGTCTGAGATCAACATAATATAACTCTTTTCCATCCGTGTATGCAGTATCAATACATACATCATTGAGTCATTGAATTAGTGGAGAGCATTTTCTAAGCCTAAAAAGGTTTGTTTCTCCCATATTTTAAGAATTTGAATCTTCATGTGAGACTAATTAATTTTTCTAATCAGGGAGAGAGCTAGATATTTGTCTGATTCCTTTTTGCTGGCATAGTATAGAAAAATTTCTCTCTCTATCTCTATCATTGGATCAATAGAGATCCTTAGATTTGCTTTCCCACTGTTGTTGCTTGAGCTAGAGGCATCTACATTGAACATGTTCAAGCTGGGTTTCCATTTCAATTCTTCTCTACTTAAAATGTCAACAACACAATTAAGATAACCGAGTTTATATAAATATCTAAAAAAAAAATTTGAAGCCATCTGAACCGTTTCAAAATCCTAGAATTATTTTCTGCCACAAGGTTCTCATTCTTAAAAATTCTAGGCATGACTTTTAAATCAATTCTAATAAAAAAATTTACAGTTTGTAAATACAAATTAAAATGATTTACTGTCTTTTTGACAACAAGGATATCTTTGTGGCTGGATGGATAGTTTAATTATGTGTTCTTGAATGATCCTAAAGAAAATCCATAGATTTCTTCTCTATCCCCATGCTTCTCTATTGAGACTCCTCCCCATGCTTTGCTGGAAGCATCGGTTTCTATAACAAGGTCTCTAGTACCTTGTGGGAGAGAGAGAGAGAGAAGGAAGTTGTTTAACCTTTTCTTTAATTCTTTTTACATCTTCTTTCATTTCTAAATTCTATTTTGGGGGATTTTTCTTTAGACTTTGTTGCAGGATGTATATGTCATTTTACTTACCTTTATAGAATTGTCTGATATAGTTTAGGCTCCCCAAAAATATCTAGAGATGGACCTTTTCCAACATTTGATCTAGAAAGTGAGAAAAAAAATTTAGGATGTGGGCCTGAAGAATTAATTGGACTTTGTTAATTTTGAAACCCAAGAATTCAATGTATGTTTTCCCAATTTCCATTTTGATTTTTGAAATCACAAGGCCATTCTTATAAAACAACTAGTAAAATTCCTGCAAATTCTTCAAACGTTCCTGCAAATTCTTTGAGGAAATAAGAATGTTGTCAATATAAACAAGTTCCCACTCTTTATCTCTAAAGATATCTTCCATTCTTTTTCAAAACTCCGAAGGAGTATTATTGATTCTGAATGGGAGGACATTCCACTGATATTGTCCACGAGGAACTACAAATGTTGTCTTTCAATTTGACTTTTGCTTTAATCCCTATTTGGTACAAACCATATTTTAAATCAAATTTTCTCAAGATAGTGCATCCTACAATCCTCTACAAAATAATGGACTTACCAGGAAGCGGATACCTAATAGGTTCTAGGGTGTTTAGTTTAGCAAAGCTTATGATCCTTAGTCTTGATCGAATTCATTGTGAAAGAAGGTTGTAGGAGAGAGAATAAATTCAGTGTAAATTGATCAAACATTCATGGTGAAAATTGAACAACCAAGAGACTTAATTGGTCAACATAACATTACATGAATTATCGTTAACCTCTTTGTAATACAATGATGATACAATAAGGAGAATTTGAATCCATTAGGTGTGATTCAAATTCCCTAACTTGGACCAACTCCAAAGAAATCTAATTGTGGAAAAACACCACTAGAGACTCACAAATGCAACTCTGGATGACTAAATCACTTCACATTCAGTTAACTAACTGAGTTAGATGAGAAAAGGTTCCCAACTTCCTCAAATCATCCAAAAGTGGTGCTAGGTTAGCTGAAAGTGAACTAACTATGGATGATCGGAGAATGACTGAACATAGACTAGGGTTAACTGTTGGTGACTGCTATTGACACTAAGAGCCTGTATCCCTTGTCAGAAGTTTGCTGGCAAACAAAAATTGCTCTCATTGCCCCTAAAACCTATTGCAGTAAGTGCTCCTTTCTAGCAATGGGGTCTGGATTTTATAGGGGAGATAAATCCATCTTCCTCGGGACAACATAGGTGGATTCTAACTGCAACAGACTTCTTTACCAAATGGGTGGAATCCATCCCTACTAGGAGTGCTACAGACAAAGTAATTATGGAATTCATCGAAGAAAATATCCTTAGTAGGTTTGGGTGTCCTCAAAAAATAGTAACAGATAATGCAAAGGCTTTCAAGTCTAGGGCAATGGAATCATTTTGTGAAAAGAATGGTATCTTGTTGAAGCATTCAACTCCTTATTATCCCCAAGGTAATGGTTTAGCTGAATCCTCAAATAAGAACATCATTCAAAGTATCAAAAAGTTGCTTAAGCATAATAAGAGATCATGGGATTCTATGCTGAAATATGCATTGTGGGCTGATAGGATAACAGTCAAACAAGCAATTGGAACTTCTCCTTTCCAATTAGTGTA
Source organism: Pseudotsuga menziesii (assembly GCA_001517045.1). Taxonomy (NCBI): domain Eukaryota; kingdom Viridiplantae; phylum Streptophyta; class Pinopsida; order Pinales; family Pinaceae; genus Pseudotsuga; species Pseudotsuga menziesii. Next base: position 41,238 of record LPNX010195745.1, read on the forward strand.
TGGAACAGATGCAGTTTTTCCTGTCCAATTGGGAATCCCAGTGATGAAGTTTCTTCAAAATTGTCAGGAAGATATTAGAGAGAATTTGAGGTCAAAAATGGGCCTCAAAAGGACCAAAATGTACTATAAAAATCAACCAATAACATTCTAGTAGATGACATTATCCCCCATGGTTGAGGTGGCATTGCATGAGTTAAGAATGCTTATATGTCACATTTTCTATGGTGGATGAAAACCCATAGTTAACCAAGGTAGTGGTACAAGTACTTTTAAGTCATAAAGTGAAGTACTCACAATAAAAGTCATTTCACACTTTCTCATAAAATAATATTATTATTATTTTCAAGTAAAGTACTCACAATTCACTTTCTCATAAAATAATATTATTGTCATTTTCAAGTAAAGTACTCATAATTAATAAAAATGTCTTTTCACACTTTTTTATAAAGTAATATATTGTCATTTTCATGTTTTTTAATTTTAAATTATATATTCACTCAATTGTATTTAATATCATAATGTCAAACTAATATATATAGATATATTAAATCTTGTACTTTTAAAATAAATTAAATTCATGAATGATATTTATATGAAAAAAAGATGTTAGTTATGCATATAAATTAAATTCATGAATGATATTTATATGAAAAAAAGATGTTAGTTATGCATATAAATTAAATTCATTTTTGCTTAATTTTATTTACAAATTCAATACAAATAAATGCTAAAGGACAATAATTTTTTGGGAATTTACAATGAATCTTAGTCACATCATTGTAGAGTTATTTTATTAATTTTATTTATAGTCAATTTAGAAAAGTAACTCAACCATGGTTATTTATATTGTGCATAAAAAGTAGTGTAGGAGATGAGTTGTCATATATACCTACCCCATAGAACCCCTAACTCATAATATTTTAATATATATTATATTTTTGTAGTACATCTCTTAGGAGGCCCATTTTTTACCTCAAATTCTCTCTAATGACCAAATGATATGCAGAGAAGGATTTATGAGATGATAGAATTACAACAGAACAGGGAAAAACTGGAAGAAAGTGCATAGTTATACAGATTGAAGATTAAAAGCATATTTGATAGACCAGCAAATATGGTAGGGTGAAGGTCTATACTGTTTGTGGCAACCAGGGTTTCACAGATTTACTTGTTACCTGTAATCAAGGCAATGAGTTAGCTGAGCATGTCAATTGCATGCAGACTTTGTCCGAGTATGTGCCAGAGGCTGATTGGTTTTGTGTTGAATGCAAGTTGAAGCAGAAAGTTAGCACACATAAGATTGCTCTCATATCATCTCATCCCCTGGTTAAACAATCACAATCTAAATCTAAGAAGCAAGCAGTTGAGAGTACTAATGCAGAAACCCTATTGCAAAGAGATAGCTCATTAGTGGCATTAGAAGGAGCCAAGGGTGCTATTTGTGCAGAATCACAACACATAGATGTCTCTATGCATTCCAGAGGTGGTCTGGCATTTAGTTGAGCATATTGGATGTTAGTTAAGTTCAGCAGCAGCTTGGTTAAAGACATTTGGTACTCTGTTGACCTAAATTACCCAATCCTGGTGCAAAACATTTCCTACATTGCCAATAGAAACAAACTGTTAAAAATTAAGAGAAAACAGCCAAGGAGAATCAAAGAAAGCTGATTGTCAAAACTCTAAAAACTTGAGGGAAAAGGGTTGTTAGGTCATTAACAGGGTCTTAAAATTACACAGAATTCAGCCATTGGAAAGCAAATGAAGAAAAGTGGGAAGACCAACAGAGTTGAGCCTACTGAGTTGAATTGGATTGACAAGTTTCCAGGTTGTGTAGAGCCTTTTGAGAATGCTATATGGTTGGATTTCTTTAAGAATATTGATGGCTATAACACCGAGGTCTCTCATAAATTTGCTCAATGTTATAGCCAAGGTATGGTATCATTCGAGACTCTGAAGTTCAAATTAACTGTGGAGCTGGTGGCTGAAGCAATAGGAGTCAGAAATGAAGGAGAGTTGTGGTTCAAAAAGGTGCCTTTTACCTTCAATGCCCAAAGGTATCTTTTACCTGGCATTATTCTAGACTGGAGCAAAGGAGTTGTTAGAATATAATCTGACAGGATTATATATTGTAAATAAATAAAGAAATTTGAATAGTTAGGAAGCCGAAAAGGCTGGGCGGAAGGTGAAACACAACCGTCACATGTAATGTATAAATGAATGCATTACCAATGGAATAATATAGAAATGGGAGTTATACCTATCAGTGGTATCAGAGCTTGGCTATTTTCCATAACTCCTGCCTGCATTTCAGTCCTGCCCCTCCTGGCTGCCAGACTGCTCACTCATTTTCCTCAGTCTGTAGATTGCATGCATTGGTGCATGCTCTGGTTGTTCTAACGCTCCGCTCAGCCCCATCCATCCTCTGCGTGATGTGATAACCCCTGTGATAGTCACGAAACCCTAATTTTTTTTCTGTGTGGACTGTTCATAAACTGCGTGAGTCCATATTGGTGGAGTGTGAGACTGCGTTGAGATCACTGCTTAATTTTTTGTTTGAGACTGCTCCCACTCTCATGCTGTTTGTATTTATCAGATTTCCTTCATGCTCCCACTCCACTATGAGAACACACCCGTGGGGCTGTATTCTTCCCCCTCTTTGCATTCGAGATAAATATGCAGTAATTTGCTAATCAGGAACAGATTCTGTAGAATTCATTGATGTTGTGTAATCAAAAGACTTACCAGATTCCCTCGACTGTTCGAAATCTTGAAGTAATCTGGCATCCGCGTTGTATTATGCAATAGTCGTTGCTTCTCCATGTGTTCCCACACCATCTGATCTCTACTTACATTTGCGTAGAGTTGCAATACACTGTGTTATTGTAGAAGAATTTGAAACGACAGTGCGATAATCATCATTTGAATATCACTTTATGACTGCTCTCTATTCCATGTTTTTGTGACTATTTGCAATCTGCCTAGAGAGGGTTGTGCAATATGCCACTCCCTCCTCACATCTCCAACCACATTGAAAGCTGTGTTGAAGAGTGCTGTGATCTATGCTGCGATATGCATTGAGTATCTGTGATCTATGCTGCGATTTCATGAGGGAGTTTATAATTTCAAGACTGTAGTATTGGAGAAATAGTACTGCGTGTGAATGTGTTGATGTGAAGATTGAGCTGAATACTGACTGCTGTGAAGATTGAGTTGAATACTGATTGCTATGGATTTGTAGAAGAATTTGAAACGACATAGATTCTGGTGAAAATTGAAGTCGAGCTTAGTATTATTGCCTCAGGCTTGTTGAAAACCAATGACTGATAGTTGATAGTTGTGGATCATTAAGAGTTCTTAGCCTGCGTGAAGAGCCTGCGTGGAGATCGCTGCCTGCATGGAGACTGCTGCCTACGTGAAGAGCCTGCGTTGGAGACTGCTGCGTTGGAGACTACTCTTAGTGAACACATTGAAGACTGATATATTGTGACCTGATATATATATGCTAACTAATATATGATGACTGATATATTGTGACTGATATATGTATGTTGCGTTGAAGAATAATGTATGCTAATTAGTGCACTAGTGGAAGTGTTGTGTGTAAAGAGTGCCATCTCTTGTGATCCATGTAGAGCAAAATCCTTGTGTTTCCTCTCTACATGGGAGATATTTATGAATCCACTACCTGAAGCTACGTTTTGAATATGAGATCAGGCAGAAATATTTATAGAATCTCTTTGGCTAAGCTGTTGTACTATGAAGACAGTTGGTTGAATATTCACACCATTACCAATTGCATAAAGACCCTGAAGGCTGCGAATTGGTACTGAATTTCTTCTCCCTGAATTGTTGCGAATTGAAGCTGCGATACTGTCATTGTATCACTTTAAAACCTGAAGTTGAGATTGTAAATCACCTTGGCAGAGACTGTAGACCTGCAAGGTTATTATTTTTTCTATTTCTCTTTGTCATATCAAGTTCATTATTGTAAATTACACTAATAGTTGTAAAGATGCAATCTTTGGCATCAATATTTGGTGCCACTCTCTCGGGCAAAGATCATTCCAAAGGAGAAAGCAGCAAGAGAGGCAGAGGAAGAAGAAATTTCAGAGGCAGAGGGGGCAAAAACAAAAGATCAGATTTGTAATGCAAGCATTGTGGAAAGAATGGACACAAATCAGATTAGTGTTGGGCTTCATGGGACTCCATCAAAGACAAACATAACCAGAAGAAAGATGACCAAGATGCTAGTAAATATTCTGATTCTTGTATTGTTGCACATTGTAATCTTGGAATTAATAAAATGACTTCACTTTCATCTTACAAAGATTGTTGGCTGCTTGATACTGGTGCAACATCACACATGACATTTAGAAAAGACTGTTTTGAAGAACTTAATGAAACAATAGATGGCATAGTTTACTTTGCAGATAAGTCAAGTATTAAACCAAAGGGAATGGGCACCATTCGACTGAAGATGCCTATATTCCCTGATTTCTTGTTGAAGAATGTTCTTTATCTTCCAGAGTTGCAGAGAAGCCTGTTGTCCTTGGTGGAGAATCGACAGCGAGGCCATTCCATCCACATTTTTGATGGAATCGTAGAAATAAGAAAGTCCTCTGACAACCAAGTCATCATGACTAGATAAGAATATGGGAAGCTGCTGAAGCTAAAGGGTTCATCTGCAAGAGTTCAGAACTATGCCTACCTCTCTCAACATGTAGAAGGTAATTTGTCATCTAGTTCATTGTGGCATGCAAGATTTGGTCATCTAAATTATAACAGTCTTTGTTTGTTGATAAAGAATGGTGTATTTGGTTTGCCCACCATTCCCAAAGAGAAGAACAAATGTGATGCATGTATATTAGGGAAACATAGTAAGCTGCCATTCCATGAATCTAGTTTCAGAGCAAGTAGAAAATTAAAGTTAGTGCATTCTGATTTGTGTGGCTCAATGCCAACTCCTTCTGCAAATGGGAATAAGTATTTTATGACATTTGTTGATGACTACTCAAGAATGTGCTAGATTTACTGTTTAAAAACAAAATCAGAAGCATTTCAAACATTCAAATACTTTCATGAATTAATAGAAAAACAAGCACAATCAAAAATTGGTACACTTCATACTGATAATGGGAAAGAATACACTTCAAATGCTTTTGAAGATTATCTTTGTCAACATGGAATTGCACATCAGACTACCGTTCCCTACAATCCTCAACAAAATGGTGTAGCAGAAAGAATGAATAGAACCATAATGAATATAGTTCGCTCAATGATGTTTTTCAAGAATGTAAAACTAATGTTTTGGGGTGATGCAGTGAAATGTGTAGCCTATTTGAGAAACAGAAGTCCCTAAAATGCGCTTGATAACAAGACACGACATGAAATGTGGTTTGGCCATCTCCCTTCAGTCAGGAATCTCAGAGTTTTTGGTTCCACCTGTTATGCCTTGATTCCAAAGGAGCAAAGAAACAAGCT
>LPNX010195745.1:47106-116994 GCA_001517045.1 Pseudotsuga menziesii
CGGGATGAAGTTGGAAATATGGGAACGAGAAGTTCGAAAAGACATGGAGGAGGAGCAGATAATTCAGGTGATGACATGGATGTATCATTTGATTGTGAATTTAATTTATCTGCTAACTTTGAACCAACTTCCTTTGAAGAAGCTTCTACTCGTGTTGAGTGGAATGAAGCTATGCAAAATGAGTATGATGCACTCATGAAGAATGGAACTTGGAAGCTGGTTGACCCTCCAGTTGGAACCAAACCAATTGGCTACAAGTGGGTGTACAAGAACAAATACAGATCAGATGGCTCACTTGACAAGCACAAAGCGAGGCTTGTAGTAAAAGGCTATGCACAAAAAGAAGGAATTGACTATGAAGAAAATTTTTCTCCTACAACAAAATGGGCTACCATCCGAACCTTACTCTCTTTAGCTGCTCAGAAAGGGTGGAAATTTCATCAAATGGATGTGAAGACTGCTTTCTTGAATGGAGACTTGAAAGAGACTGTCTTCATGTCTCAGCCAGAAGGCTTTGTTGTGAAAGGAAAAGAACAAAAGGTATGCAAGCTTGTCAAATCCTTGTAGGGCCTAAAACAAGCGCCTCGCGCATGGTATGAAAAGTTAACCGAGCATCTTTTGAAGTTAAATTTCGAACATTTTGATCTTGATGATGCAACACTATTTATAAAGAAAGTTGGAAGATCTGTTGTGTATCTTGTGGTGTACGTAGATGATCTTTTGATGACAGGGAACAATGAGATCTATATAGCATCCATAAAGAAAGATTTGAAAAAGATCTTTGAAATGACAGATATGGGACATCTCCACTATTACTTAGGAATTGAAGTCACTCAACATCCTAAGTATATTTTCCTATCTCAGAAAAAATATGTTGGAGAACTACTAAACCAATTTTGCATGACAGAATGCAACCCTATATCTACTCCAATGGAACAGAAAATGAAACTCACATCAAGCAAAGGAAAAGAATTTGAGGATGCGACCAAGTATTGACAACTTGTAGGAAGCCTTATCTATCTTACAACAACTAGACTAGATATTTCTTATGTTGTTGGCATACTTTCAAGGTTCATGCATAAACCTTGTGAAGGACACTGGTCAGCTGCAAAAAGAGTTCTAAGATACTTGAAGGGGACTCAAGACGTTGGACTCAAGTACTCTAAAGTGGATGACTTCAAACTTATTCGATACTCAAACTCAGATTTTGACGGAGATAAGGAGACAGGAGTATCAACTTCTGGATACACTATGAGTCTTGGATCAGCAACTGTCTCATGGAGATCATGCAAATAGTCAGTTCTGGCAGATTCAACAACAGAAGCAGAATATGTGGCTGCAGCTGAAGCAACGAAAGAAATAGTATGGCTCAGGAAGATACTTGAATATTTGCAAGAAAAACAAGAAAACTCCACTCCATTATTGGTCGACAATACTTCTGTAATCAAGCTGGCTAAGAATCCTAGATTCCATGATCGAACCAAACACATCAACACAAAGTATCATTTGACTCGACATCATGTAGAGGCCAAGACAGTCCATCTTCGACATTGTTCCACAAATGATCAAATTGCAGACATCTTCACCAAAGCGCTTGGACGAGAAAAGTTTGAAGATTCAGAAACATGCTCGAACTTACGAACACCCCTTCGGATTAAGAGGGGGATTGTTAGAATATAATCCGACGGGATTATATATTGTAAATAAATAAAGAAATCTGAATAGTTAGGAAGCCGAAAAGGCTGGGCGGAAGGTGAAACACAACCGTCACATGTAATGTATAAATGAATGCATTAGCAATGGAATAATATAGAATCGGGAGTTATACCTATCAGGAGTGCTCATCCAGAATTTCAGAGCTGAATGGGTGGAGCCCATCAAAGTCCTACAAAGCTACATTACCTCTGAAGGGAGGTATGCTTTTGTATTCAAGTATCATTTCAGGTTCTTACAGCACCTGGCTGGTGAATCAAGGATGAGTATCCCCTTCTTCTTGTTGAAGAGTTTGCAGAAAATGTCAAGCAGGGTCAAGGACCATCATGACCACACTACACAGTCCATCTTCCATCATGGATTGATCAATCTTATTATCAGCACTGTTCTGAAAAGAGAAGGAAAGACATGGGACTTCTTTCTCTTTTGGTCTGGGTTCCAAATTAAGCAGGAAGAATAGCCTACCAAAAAGCATGTGGACTAGGGACAAACCCTAATTTGAAAATTAGGGCAAAAAGTCAAGTCTGAAGATAAAAAATGTGTCAAAATTGAGGAAGTAACAGAACCTTCAAAGAAAGATGTTGAATCTCAGCAGCCTTCAATTGACAGTAAGGGAAAAGGTTTGCTGGTTATTGAAAAAGAAACTCAGCCTGTGCAAATTAAAGCACCAGTAGAGGCACTTATAGATGAAAAAATTGTTGTCACAGAGAAGGTTGCAGCAAAGGAAGAAGATACCAAGGTCCAACAAAGAATCCCAATCACCATTCTATCTGAAGATGAAGGATTTTTGTTGGAAGGAGATGAGGTGACTGTCAGCGCTGAAACTAGGGTTGGCACACACAGGGAGTTCTCCAGTCAAGAAGATAAGACAGTCATGCCAAAGAAAAATAAGATCAAGGTTAAAGCTATGGAGTTTTCCATAGTTATGCATCAAGGAAAAACTTTGAAAATACTGGGAGAGTTTTCCCCAGGATGGAGACCCAAAACTCGACCCAAAAATAAATTGAGGCTGAACATGAAAAAGCTACTAAACCCTAGGTTAAACACAAAAGCAGTAACTGTGCTTGATACTTCTTCTTCAGATGAAAAGATAGAATCCAACAAAGATGATTGCAAAAGAAAGAAACCATTGAAGACAGTAGAAGAGTCCAGCCTCACCGAAACTAAACTATCAACTATGTTTTTGGAATTAAGAAGTGAAATGTTGAAGGAACAACAGAAAGAAGAAATGGAAGTTTCTTTTTCAGAAAATAAGTTGTTAATGGATGAAAATACACCTGATGAAACAAGAAATCAAGAAAATCCAAGTGTTCAGGGTGTGACTACAGAGCTGCTTCCTGAGGATGAGGACATCTTCAGAAAACTGAACATCCCATGGCTGCCTAGTGAGCTACAGAATACAACAGCAAGTAAATCTTTTGACTCAGAAAAGGAGAATTTGCAAGAAACCATCAAACAGTATAAGCATCAAATGGAGTACATGCAAGAAACAAATGATGGTTTGATCCTAGCTAATAGAAAACTCAGGGAAGACTTAGCAGAAGTGAATGATCATTACTAAGAGCTTACTGTAGTCTCCAAGGAGGCCCTAAAAAGGAAAAGAAAGACAGATTTACAGTGTGCAGAGATGAAGCTGACTATCAAAAACCTACAACATCAGAATGAGGAGCTTACAAGAAGGATGACATATATGGAAGCTGAGCAGCAGAAAGCTAGGAAAAAGGCCCAAGCCTTAGATGGAATAGCTTTATTGGCTTAAGCTGCTAAAGACCTTTGAGTATTGTTAGTTAAGCAGTTACTTGTTATGGCTTTGAGAAATACTTTATTTTGTATATTATAATTTTGACATTATCCTATCGATGAGTAGGCTAAACAGTTAGGGTTTATACCCTAACTGAATTTTGAAAAATAGTATTTAGGAAGATCAAAAAGAGAACAAGGGGTTCGATTTTTGGCTGGCTTAAGGAGGTCTTTGACTTGTTTATGAGCTAAGTACTTAACTCTCATGTGTATTTGATGAACAGAATTATGAAATATATGATCGTTATAACCCTTCAGTCTGTGTTTTGGCTTCATTTTTAGCTTGTTTAGTTACATGATTGATAAATTCATTGTTGGTTTAGTCTTTATGCTTGTAATGCTTGTCAGTTGTGAATGAACTTCAAGGTTATATTCTGTTGGTACATGGTGATTATATTATGCATCTCTGTTCTTATTTATTTATGATTTAGTTCCTTCTTGGCTTATGAATGTATTCCCTTCAGTCACCAAACTTTATAACTAAGAAAACCTTTCAAAAACCCTAAACCCTAGTTTTGTTTGATTGAATATTTGAGATTGTGTTGGCTTGTTTCTTTATGGCCTGGAAACAATTTCTGGCACAAACATCTTTGGCGTCGTTGCCAGGGAATGAAGTTGAAAACAAATTTTTCCCTGGGATACTTATCATTTCACTGGTTTAAAGAGGTGAACTTAAACCCACACATCTTTAAGGCTACTTTTCACCAGTTTATCACAGTGGCTACTAGGGGAGTTGGAACTAGAAACAGACCTACTTCACCATTGCAATTGGGTGTTACAGATCCTGAATAGATATTAAAGACAGCAAGGAATATTAGAAGGTCTTAGTCATTACCCTCCCTATGTGACCCTGACCAGTTGGATGGTTCATCACATTCAGCTGTATTGAGAAAAGAAGAAGAAACCTCACCTTGGTTAAAGCCTATATTCTCTGACAGTAGTTTCAAAGTTTTCACTAATCCACAATATTTCAGAAAAGCTAAAATAGTCTCTTCTGGTAAGATACCTCTTTTTCAGTTAAAAGTAGGTAAAAACCCCTTTCAACCAGGTTCCAGTCAAACCTCTTCATCATCAAAGTTAGTCAATCCAAAAATGGCAGCCCAAAATCAGCCTATAGACATGATGGACCGAATGGTTGCAGCCAGATATGCACCATTGGTTTTGCCTCACCCTTTAAATGCACTGCCTGGAGGTGACTATCAGAAATATTTGCCTAGGTTTAATGGACAAGGGGAAACTACAGCTGAGGAACACTGGGAAGCTTTCCTTAGTTATGCTGATAACCAAAACATTGAAGCCAAGGATGTGTGGATGAGAATGTTTGTGTAGAGCCTTCATGGAGATGTTAGGAAATGGTTCAGGGAATTGCCTGCTAATTCAATCACTATCATTGAAGAACTTCGTGATCTCTTCATGAGATAATGGGGTGACACCAAGGACCATACATACTACATAACTGAGTTTGGAGCCCTTAGGAGGAAAAAGAATGAAACTATTGTAGACTTTTCAAAGAGGTTTAACAAAATGTACAGTAGAATTCCTGTAGAAATAAAACCCACAGAAACATCTGCAAAACTTACATATGCAAATACTTTCGACCATGAATTCTCTTTATTACTAAGAGAAAGGAGGCCTATTTCTTTACTGAATATGCAGGATGCAGCTTTGGAGGTAGAATCTAACATATTGGCTTCCAATAGATTGAAGAAGGAAACAACTCAGCAGCTTTATGACAGAAAAGGAAAGAAGGAAGTAGCTCCAGGAAGCTCTGCTTCTCATTCTGCTGGAGGGAAAATTGATGAAATGGCTAAGTTGGTGAAAATTTTGACTGCAAAATTAAATAAATTAGAGCTTGAGAAAAATTCCAGCAGGCTTGTTCTAGAGGGTGAACAAAATCCTAACAATCAAAACCAGTTCAAAAGACAATTTGCTCCCCGTTTCATGCCTAGAGAACGAAGGAACAATGATATCAAGCGGGAAAGGAGAGAAAATGAGGACCAAAGAGTGCCACCACCTCTTCAAAACAACGTTGCTGATGAAGAAGAGGTTGATGATGAGCTGATATTTGAATATACTGACCAAGATATGAATCATTTTGGAGAAGGATTGTCTGGGGGTTTTGTCACTGAAGAAGAGTTTCTAAATGCAGAATGTTATGATGCTGACATGTTCGAAACGGAGGATGATTTAGGTCTGAAAATGACTGCTGTAACTGCTGAGGTATGTCAAAATGAACTCAAGAAGACTGTGAATCTGAGGTCTAGTCCAAAATAGGTGGTACAAATCCCAAAGAAGAAGGCAGTTGTTCCTGCTAAGCATTCATCTGATCCTGTGACAGAAAAAGGACAAGTTTTAGAAAAACAAAAGAAGAACACAGAGGTTGAAGAGGTAAATAAAATTGTTCAGAATTTCATCCTGGAAAATGAATTAGGCAAGTTAAAGATTCCTGTACCTTTAACTGAATTAATGAAAAACCCTTCATATAAAGAATCAGTTCTTAAGATGATTAATTCAGTAAGTAATCATCCTATTTCTGATATAGTAAATTTACAAGAAGAAAATCTTAGGATTTTCATTGAATCAGCCTTGGCTAAAAAGACTGAAAATGAAGCAGGTGCTTCACCTCCTTTCTACATCACTCTGACAATTCATGAACAAATGATACACAATTGTTTGTTAGATCCAGGAGCATCACACAATTTAATGCCAAAGGCTATTATGGAGGCTTTAGGTCTGAGTATCACCAAACCCTATCATGATCTGTATGTATTTGATTCCTGAGCAATGAAGTGTTTAGGGGTAATAAAAGACATGGTTGTTAGTTTGGCTCAGTTACCCATGAAAAGTGTGATCATGGATGTAGTGGTAGCTAATATTACACCTAAATTTGGGTTACTTCTTTCTAGGTCTTGGGCAAAGAAAGTTGGTCGGACCTTACAAATGGATTTATCATATGCTACTATTCATGTGTTTGGAGGAGAACATAGAAGGCTATACAGAGAGCTTCAGTTTGCCTATATTGTGATAGATGACAAGAACCCTACCAACCACCCATTGTATGTTGTTGATAAAGACCTGGGTACTTGCATTTTACATTTCAGTGAGGATGATAATACTACTAGTTTGTTACAGGTTGAAAAGCAACAGCCAGTAAAATGCGGCAGGGAATAGGAGGATGAGCTGTGGCAATTATATTTTGATGGATCCTCTTGCAAAGAAGGTGCCGGCGTAGGGGTTCTTCTTATATCCCCTGGGGATGAAACAGTAAAGATGATGTATAAATTAGAGTTTATTACTACAAATAACACTGCTGAGTATGAAGCTTTGCTGTTAGGTTTGAAAGATGCTAAAGACTTGGGCAATCAACAGATTTCTGCATTTGGCGACTCTGAATTAGTTGTTCAGCAGGTGAAGAACAACTATCAAGTGAAGCAGGGTTTACTGAAAGTCTATCGAAATGAGGTATGGGACATGATTGAAAATTATTTTATAGCTTTTAACATTACCTATATTCCAAGAGACCACAATCAGACTGCAGATTCATTGGCTTTGGTTGCTACACACTTTAGAATTCCCAAGACCACTCAGTTGAGATATCCCATTGAAGTGAGGTACAGACCATCTATACCTAATAATGTAAAGCAGTGGAGAGTGTTTGAAGATGACATTGAAATTAAGAGGTTCCTAGAGCTTACTCATGAGTTTTCAAATTCCATGATTAATCAAGAGGAAGATGAAGAGGATGGACAAGTCGAAGAGATTGCTGAAAATGAAATTCCTGGACACAAAATCATTGAATTAAAAAGTAATTTCATTCCAAAGGGTTTGGTACCTTTGGAAAGGATTTTTTCAAAATATGATACACTTTTAAAATCTGTTGTACATTCCTTAGAAGAAAATGTAGTGGATTGTAACATTGGTTCTGCAAAACATCCTAGAATGGTAAAAATTTCTAAAGCACTTACAACTAAACAAAGAAGCAGGTACATTAAATTGTTAAAAGAACATGTGGATGTTTTTGCATGGTCTTATGAGGAATTGAGAACCTATGACACTGCAATTATACAGCATATAGTCCCTTTAAAACCAAATGTCAAACCTTTCCGTCATAAATTAAGGAGGATTAATCCAGCCTTGTTTCCCATTATTGAAAAAGAAGTAAAGAAGTTACTGGATGCCAAAATCATAGTGCCTCTCAGGTACTCTTCATGGGTGGCTAATCTAGTTCCTGTTGGGAAAAAGAATGGATAAATCAGGTTGTGTGTGGAATTTAGAAATTTGAACAGATCTTCACTAAAAGATAATTATCCGCTGCCTAAAGTTGAGCAAATATTGAAGAAAGTAGTTGGGGCACAGAGGATCTCTATGGTTGATGGTTTCTCAGGGTACAATCAGATCTCTATGCATCCTGATGATAAGGAGAAAACAACTTTCACTACTCCTTGGGGAACTTTCATGTATGGAAAGATGCCTTTTGGGTTAATGAATGCTGGAGCTAGCTTCCAGAGGGCTATGGATATTTCTTTTGTCGGAGAAAAGGACAAGTTTGTGGTAATCTACTTGGATGATATTATTGTTTTCTCACAGTTAGATGATGAACATTTGAAGCATTTGAAGCAGACTTTCCTGAAATGTAGAAAATTTGGCTTGTCCTTGAATCCAAAGAAGTCACACTTTGCTGTACAGGAAGGTAAATTGCTTGGTCATTTAGTGTCTGCTGATGGTATAAGGATTGATCCTGAAAGGGTAAAAGCTATATTGAAAATAAGTTTACCAAGGAGTAAAAAGGATGTCCAATCATTCATTGGTAAAATCAACTTTTTGTGTTGGTTTATACCAAACTTTGATGAAACTATCAAACAAATCACAGTCATGCTGAAAAAGGATCAGGAAGTCAGGTGGACCACTGAGGCAAAGAATGCATTTGAGAAGATAAAAATGGCTCTTACTGAAGCTCCTGTATTAGTAAGCCCAGATTTTACTAGAGAATTTCTTACATTCTCATTTGCACCAGAGGATACAATAGCAGTTGTTCTGTTACAGAAGACTAAGGAAGGATTGGAGTAGCCTGTTGCTTTCTTCAGCAAAACTCTCAGGGATTCTGAACTAAAATACAGTATCTTAGAAAAACAGGCCTATGCTCTGGTAAAAGATTTAAAGTTTTTTAGAATCTATGTTCTGCATTCTAAAGTTATTTCATTTGTGCCTAATGCTGCTGTGAAAGATGTTTTAACACAGCCTGATAGTGAAGGGAAAAGAAGCAGGTGGATTGCTAAAATCATGGAGTATGATGTAGATATCAGACCTACCAAATTAGTCAAGGGACAAGGTTTAGCAAAGTTGTTGGCTGAATCAAATTGTCAGGCTCTGGGATTGCATGTGATGGCTGAAGAGTTAGCTCAGGAAGAAGATCAAGCAATATTGGAAAAAGAGAAAATCATGGACTATTATTCAGCATCCACATGGTATGCAGACATTGTGTATATTCTATTGTTTTTGCAATGTCCTGAGCATTTAGATAGAAAAGCTGCTAGATATTTAAAGCTTAAAGCTACTAAGTATTGTCTAGTAGAAGAGCAGTTATTCTGGAAGGACCCAGGTGGTATTCTACTCAGATGCTTGGATAAATCTGAAATTGAAGGAGTAATTTCTGAATCTCATGAGGGTGCTTGTGGAGGTCACAAGTACTGGAAGACAACAGCATACAAGATTTTAAGAGCTGGGTACTATTGGCCCTCTTTGTTTGCAGATGTATATCAGCAGGTAAGAGCCTGTATCCCTTGTCAAAAGTTTGCTAGCAAACAAAAATTGCTCTCATTGCCCCTAAAACCTATTGCAATAAGTGCTCCTTTCCAGCAATGGGGTCTGGATTTTATAGGGGAGATAAATCCATCTTTCTTAAGACAACACAAGTGGATTCTAACTGCAACAGACTTCTTTACCAAATGGGTGGAAGCCATCCCAACTAGGAGTGCTACAGACAAAGTAATTATGGAATTCATCAAAGAAAATATCCTTAGTAGGTTTGGGTGTCCTCAAAAAATAGTAACAGATAATGCAAAGGCTTTCAAGTCTAGGGCAATGGAAGCATTTTGTGAAAAGAATGGTATCTTGCTGAAGCATTCAACTCCTTATTATCCCCAAGGTAATGGTTTAGTTGAATCCTCAAATAAGAACATCATTCAAAGTATCAAAAATTTGCTTAAGCATAATAAGAGATCATGGGATTCTATGTTGAAATATGCATTGTGGGCTGATAGGATAACAGTCAAACAAGCAATTGGAACTTCTCCTTTCCAATTAGTGTATGGTACAGATGCAGTTTTTCCTGTCCAATTGGGAATCCCAGTGATGAAGTTTCTTCAGAATTGTCAGGAAGAACCAAATGATATGCAGAGAAGGATTGATGAGATGATAGAATTACAACAGAATAGGGAAAAAGTGGAAGAAAGTGCATAGTTATACAGATTGAAGATTAAAAGCAGATTTGACAGGAACATCAAAGAAAACAATTTCTCAGTTGATGATATGGTTTTAATATGGGATGCTAGGAAAGAGAAAAAAGGGAAGCATGGTAAATTTGACAACCTCTGGTTTAGCCCTTTCCTAGTGTCTAAGATTCTGGAAAATAACACTTTTGTCATGCAGTCTTTAGAAGGTGAGGAATTGTCAAGTCCAGTCAATGGACAATTCCTCAAGCATTTTTACAATCTTTGAGGAGATTTTCACTTTTCATTGTATATACCGGTGTGAGTGAAGCATAATAAGGACTCCATAACCCAACGGAAATTTTGTAGACTAGTAGGTAGCAGAAAAGAAGGCACTGGTCTACAGGTTCTTGAAGCCTCACGGGGAGGACTTCATCCTGCAGCTGGAGCCAGATGTTAAGTCATGAACTTGTTTCCTTTAATTTTATATTTTTCTTGTGATTTTTGTTTTAATTTTGCTCATTAACTTACTTTCATGAAATTTTGGTTTAAAGTGAAATTTTGATTTTTCCCTTTAGATTTTTATTATTTTTTGTTTCCTTAGGTTCTGAAGGGTTCTATAGGATATATATTGATTAAAGGTTTCATAAATAAACTCTAAGAGCAAGGTTTACAATATAAACCTTATTTAAAATGGAATTAATGACTAAAAAAGTGCCAAATTTGATTTTAAAACATTCTTGTAGCGCAATGGCTAAAATTTTACACTGCGGCACTACAAGAATATCGCGGGCACTAATTTTGTCGTTTTTTTCGCCAAATTTTCCCATGATTTCGCTCCTGGATGACTAATCACATGTGTAAATAGTTTTGGATACATGTTTCATCATAAATAATCATGCAAACAGGTGTGGTTTATGACATGAAGGAGATCGTGGTTGTCAGAAGTTAGGGCTCGGTGTATCATGACAGGTAGAGGAACGAGCCAAGATTGATGGGAAAGAGGTTCTCCACATATGCATTACGAAGCTGGAGGTGAAGTGGAATGAAGACAACTGCTAAAAATCCAGAATTTGCAGTTACAGAGGGAATTTAGGGTTTTCTCAGCATGCCAGTTGGAAGCAAACTGAAGACTTGAAGACATTGGACAGTTAAATTCGATAGTCAAATAGTCCAAGGATTAATTTTAAACGTCTGCAGCAGGTCGGGAGTGAGGTATTCCGCGTAAAATTGATCGTGGCTACTAAATTGGGGGTTTTCCATTAAGGCTTGTTATGTTAAATTGATTAAGGAAAACTTTAATTCACGTTGTTAACAAGCTCTCAATGATCAGATATCAGTCTAAAAGGTTTTAGATGTTTTGGAAAGTGATAAGTTGAAAAACAACAGTTATATTGAACAGTTTCCCTGACAAGACCAGCAAATATGGTAGGGTCAAGGTCTGTACTGTTTGTGGCGACCAGGGTTTCACAGATTTACTTGTTACCTGTAATCAATGCAATGAGTTAGCTGAGCATGTCAATTGCATGCAGACTTTGTTCGAGTGTGTGCCAAAGGCTGATTGGTTTTGTGCTGAATGCAAGTTGAAGCAGAAAGTTAGCACACATAAGATTTCTCTCATATCATCTCATCCCCTGGTTAAACAATCACAATCTGAATCTAAGAAGCAAGCAGTTGAGAGTACTAATGCAGAAACCCTATTGCAAAGAGATAGCTCATTAGTGGCATTAGAAGGAGCCAAGGGTGCTATTTGTGCAGAATCACAACACATATATGTCTCTATGCATTCTAGAGGTGGTCTAGCATTTAGTTGAGCATATTGGATGTTAGTTAAGTTTAGAAGCAGCTTGGTTAAAGACCTTTGGTACTCTATTCACCTAAATTACCCAATCCTGGTGCAAAACATTTCCTGCATTGCCAATAGAAACAAACTGTTAAAAATTAAGAGAAAATAGCCAAGGAGAATCAAAGAAAGCTAACTGTCAAAACTCTAAAAACTTGAGGGAAAAGGGTTGTTAGGTCATTAACAGGGTCTTAAAATTACACAGAATTCAGCCATTGGAAAGCAAATGAAGAAAAGTGGGAAGACCAACAGAGTTGAGCCTACTGAGCTAAATTGGATTGACAAGTTTCCAGGTTGTGCAGAGCTTTTTGAGAATGCTGGATGGTTGGATTTCTTTAAGAAGATTGATGGCTATAACACCAAGGTCTCTCATAAATTTTCTCAATGTTATAGCCAAGATATGGTCTCATTCGAGACTCTGAAGTTCAAATTGACTATGGAGTTGGTGGCTGAAGCAATAGGAGTCAGAAATGAAGGAGAGTTGTGGTTCAAAAATGTTCCTTTTACCTTCAATGCCCAAAGGTATCTTTTACTTGGAATTATTCTAGACTGGAGCAAAGGAGTGCTCATCCAGAATTTCAGAGCTGAATGGGTGGAGCCCATCAAAGTCCTACAAAGCTACATTACCTGTGAAGGGAGGTATGCTTTTGTATTCAAGTATCATTTCAGGTTCTTACAGCACCTGGCTGGTGAATCAAGGATGAGTCTCCCCTTCTTCTTGTTGAAGAGTTTGCAGAAAATGTCAAGCAGGGTCAAGGAGCATCATGACCACACTGCACAGTCCATCTTCCATCATGGATTGATCAAGCTTATTATCAGCACTGTTTTGAAAAGAGAAGGAAAGACATGGGAATTCTTTCTCTTTTGGTCTGGGTTCCAAATTAAGCTGGAAGAACAGCCTACCAAAAATCATGTGGACAAGGGACAAACCCTAATTAGAAAATTAGGGAAAAAATTCAAGTCTGAAGATAAAAAATGTGTCAAAATTAAGGAAGTAACAGAACCTTCAAAGAAAGATGTTGAATCTCAGCATCCTTCAATTGACAGTAAGGGAAAAGGTTTGCTGGTTATTGAAAAAGAAACTCAGCCTATGCAAATTAAAGCACCAGCAAAGGCACTTATAGATGAAAAAATTGTTGTCACAGAGAAGGTTGCAGTAAAGGAAGAAGATACCAAGGTCCAACAAAGAAGCCCAATCACCATTCTATCTGAAGATGAAGGATATTTGTTGGAAGGAGATGAGGTGACTGTCAGTGTTGAAACTAGGGTTGGCACACACAAGGAGTTCTCCAGTCAAGAAGATAAGGCAGTCATGCCAAAGAAAAGGAAGATCAAGGTTAAAGCTATGGAGTTTGCCACAGTTATGCATCAAGGAAAAACTTTGAAAATGCTGGGAGAGTTTGCCCCAGGATGGAGACCCAAAACTCGACCCAAAAATAAATTGAGGCTGAACATGAAAAAGATACTAAACCCTAAGTTAAACACAAAAGCAGTGACTGTGCTTGATACTTCTTCTTCAGATGAAAAGATAGAATCCAACAAAGATGATTGCAAAAGAAAGAAACCATTGAAGACAATAGAAGAGTCCAGCCTCACCGAAACTAAACTATCAACTGTGTTTTTGGAATTAAGAAGTGAAATGTTGAAGGAACAACAGAAAGAAGAAATGGAAGTTTCTTTTTCAGAAAAAAGTTGTTACTGGATGAAAATACACCTGATGAAACAAGCAATCAAGAAAATCCAAGTGTTCAAGGTGTGACTACAGAGCTGCTGCCTAAGGATGAGGACATCTTCAGAAAACTGAACATCCCATGGCTGCCTAGTGAGCTATAGAATACAATAGCAGGTAAAGCTTTTGACTCAGAAAAGGAGAATTTGCAAAGAACCATCAAACAGTATAAGCATCAAATGGATTACATGCAAGAAACAAATCATGGTTTGATCCTAGCTAATAGAAAACTCAGGGAAGACTTAGCAGAAGTGAATGATCATTACCAAGAGCTTACTGCAGTCTCCAAGGAGGCCCTAGAAAGGAAAAGAAACACAGATTTACAGTGTGCAGAGCTGAAGCTGACTATCAAAAACCTACAGCAGCAGAATGAGGAGCTTACAAGAAGGATGACAGATATGGAAGCTAAGCAGCAGAAAGCTAGGAAAAAGGTCCAAGCCTTAGATGGAATAGCTTTATTGGCTGAAGCTGCTAAAGACCTTTGAGTATTGTTAGTTAAGTAGTTACTTCTTATGTCTTTGAGAAATACTTTATTTTTTATATTATAATTTTGACATTATCCTATCGATGAGTAGGCTAAAACAGTTAGGGTTTAGACCCTAACTGAATTTTGAAAAATAGTATTTAGGAAGATCAGAAAGAGAACAAGGGGTTCGATTTTTGGCTGGCTTAAGGAGGTCTTTGACTTGTTTATGAGATAAGTACTTAACTCTCATGTGTATTTGATGAACAGAATTATGAAATATATGATCCATATAACCCTTCAGTCTGTGTTTTGGCTTCATTTTTAGCTTGTTTAGTTACATGATTGATAAATTCATTGATGGTTTAGTCTTTATGCTTGTAATGCTTGTCAGTTGTGAATGAACTTCAAGGTTATATTCTGTTGGTACATTGTGATTATATTAAGCATCTCTTTTCTTATTTATTTATGATTTAGTTCCTGCTTGGCTTATGAATGTATTCCCTTCAGTCACCAAACTTTATAACCAAGAAAACCTTTCAAAAACCCTAAACCCTAGTTTTGTTTGATTGAATATTTGAGATTGTGTTGGCTTGTTTCTTTGTGGCCTGGAAACAATTTCTGGCACAAACATCAGTGAAATAAATCACTAAACGTTGCCGATAGTCATGCATCAGAGATTGGAACCACTACCCACTAAACACATCGCCATTGGCGAGTGGAAGGACTATATGCATCAGCAGGATAGTTCACTACGAAGCCACAACGATAGAAAACATACAGACTAAAGGTTCTGCAATCAACATAAAAACATCGGCGTTCGGCAACTCTAAAGCTAAAGGTCGAAGCTTAGAACCACTAATCATCGGTGAGATAGTTTATTAGAAAGCCACAACGGAGAATTTCAAACCAACTACGGGTCCCGGTAATCATGAAACCATCGGCGATTGGAAGCTTTAACTACCAAATATCAGTGACTCAAAGCTCAAAGGTGCCGCCGTGTCGAAAACACAAAGGACTAGTCCTTCGATCAATCATCAACACCATTCCAATAGCAAAAACAAAAACGTCGCAAAGTAAAAAGTTTGATCAATAAAACCAAGGCATCGGTGAAAATCAGAACTAACCATTGGCACGCTCTCTATTTTCCCTCCGAAACAGCGGTGATATAGAAACTAATGCCCCGATTTAATCTTCAACAAACCTCCGACAGCGATAAAACCAAACCATTGAAAAAATTAAAAAATGTTAAGTTCCATAGTCAAAAGTATTGGCAGTTTTAGATCATTCAACTTCCAAAATGAAAGAAAACAGTTGACCTCAATTCAACCTCAAAAGATCCAAATTTGTAGCAGAGGAAAGACAGAATTCAGGAATCCAAACAATCCCAAGCAAGATAAAATTAAAAGGAGGATCCAAAATTTTTAGAAATTTGGGAAAATAGCTACACTTACAACAATTGGTGTCTACCTGGTGAACCCAAATCTCTGGACAATTTCTTCCTTAAGTGACACACTGTTTGACAATAAAACCAACATGTTGAATTCTTCTAGATGTCTGGATTTCCCAAATGGCACATATATGTACTTTAGTCATTGATGATAGTCCAATTTAGGGATAATGGGAACCAAGATTTAAAAGTCTAGATAACTCTGTCGAGGCCAAGAATATGAATTTCATTTTTTACCTCTGTCTTCGGGTAGCTCCTAGCTTTGACACCACAGGATTGTTACGTATGGTAAACACAAATATTCGTTTGTTCCTCATTCCCATGCCATTTTGCACTTTTGTGCTTTTGGACTTTTTTGTCCTTTCTGAGTCCTCCTGCATTCCTTTCTTTCTGAATTTTTTATTTAGGCTCCTCTATCCCTAGTGTCCTTTTGTGTGAGAGATGTATTTAATTTTCAGCTCACAGATGGAGAATAACTTTGGCAATTTTGTACTCATTCAGTTCAGTACTTTGTTTTGATACATATTGCTTTCTTAGGAAATTTTTTTACTCTTATTTGCCTTTTGGATTTCAAATCTTGGCATGGGATCATTTATATATAATATAATGTTTACCCTACTTCCTTTCCATGGGTCTTTTGCTGTCACCCCCTAAGACATTTTTAAATGTGAGATGGACGGAGCCCCGAAATAGTATTCCAGACCTTTCAATCCTGATTTATTTTACAAGGATTAAATAGGACTTCAATGTGTTCATAGCCATTTAGGAAAACTGCTTAAACTAGAAGAATTCTTTCAGATAAATCAAGAATACACAGTCTTATAATCAAGGATTTTAGTTAATCCAGAATTCTGATGTTCTCCATGCAACCAAAAGTTTGCTTCTTTTATTGAAATCAATCAAAATCTAACTAAAACAAACAAAAATAAAATAAATAAAAAATAAACAACCAAAAGAGTTTATTTATGTACAAAATAAAAACAAAAATTAGGAAAAATAAGGTTTGAGAACTAAACCATTAATTGGTAAGTTCTCTTCCCACCCCTGTAAATCTTGCAACTTGTAGGTTGAGGGGGAAAGATTTGCTGGAATATGAAAAGGGTCTACCCATAACTGTTGAAACTTCGTGTGTTTCCCCTTTTCATCATGTGGGTGATCCCACTTAAGAACCAGATCTCCCACTTCAAATTCCCTTTTTCCAGCTTTATGCTTATCAAACCACCGTTTCACTACTTCTTGTTGATGCTTAAAACGTTCTTTGGCTTTGGACCTAGACTCTTCTGCCTTCAAAAGATTATAGATTCTAATCTGTAGGATTTCGTTATCTATGCCTCTAGACTCCTGAGCTATTATGGAAGAAGGTAGCATGATGTTGGGAGGAAGAATAACTTCTTTTCCATAAACAAGGGTATACGGTGACACACCTAAGGAATTCTTGGGTGTGACCCTATCAACCTAAAGAGCATTCGGTAATGCTAAATGCCAACTTCTCTGGTTTTCTATCACAATCTTTTTTAAGATCCTAATAAGATTCTTGTTTGTAGATTCTGCCAAACCATTTCTTTGTGGGTAATAATTTGCAGAATAATGCAACTTGATTCCTCTTTCGTGAGCAAATGCAGTTAATCTAATAGAAGAAAAATAAGTAGCATTATCAAAAACCAGGGAAATTGGAACCCTAAACCTGGTCATAATATGATCTTGCAAGAAATCCATGACCACCTCTTCATTCACTTTACGTAACGGAATGGCGTCGACCCATCTAGTGAAGTAGTCAGTTGCCATCAAAATGTATTTGTGCTACAAGGAAGAATTTGGTTTTATCTCTCCAATGATATCAATCCCCCATTGCTGGAATGGTTCTATTATCATCACAGGCTTCAATGGTCCTACTACTTTGGATTGTCTTCCCCCACACCTCTAGCAGATATCACACTTTCTGACATGGGCGTGCGCGTCTTTGAACAGTGTGGGCCAATAGTATCCGGCTCTGAGAATCTTTTGGGCTGTCGTATCTCCAGAAAAATGACCTCCAACAAGCCCATCATGTAACTCTGTCATGACCTTCTTTGCATCTTCTTTCTCTAAGCATCTGAGAAGGACTCCATCATAATTCTTTCTGAATAATATTCCATCAATGATTTGATATGCAGCTAATTTCAAGCGCAACGCTCTTCGTTGTTTGGAATTCCAATGTTCTGGAAACAATCCTTCCTTAAGGTAATGAACAAGGTCTCGGTACCAGGAATCTAGAGTTATGAAAAGAGGACATACATCCATCATATGTAACTCAGCTTCATTTTCCCAATTGTTTTCTTCATGGCCTTTACCTTTAGCCATTAGTTTGCACAATCCCTGCCCCTTTACTATAGATGTTGGTTTGAATACGAGATCGTATTCTTGTAAAGCTGTTACCCAGTTGCCTCTTCTTTCTCCTAATTCCTTTTGTACAAAATGAGACCTTACAGCTAGGTGTGGAACTACTACCTTAGTCCGGTTCTTAAGTATGTATGGCCTGAATTGTTTTACCGCTTTGAAGACTGCATAAGCTTGTTTATCCACACCTGGGTAATTCAATTCGCCCCCCTACATACCAGTGCTCATAAATGATATGGTGTACTCATCTCCCCCATCTTCCTTCTGAGTAAGCACCGCTGCCAATGAATCATCAGATGCAAAAGTGTACAAAATAAAATCTTTTCGAAATTTGGACTTTTAAGAGATGGTGTGTGTGCGATATATGTATTTATATTACTAAATACAATCTTCTCCACATCATTCCATTTGAATTGTACACTTTGTTTCACCATTTGATGCAAAGGTTTGATAAATTTAGCAAAATCTGGTACAAACCTTTGCACAAAATTAATTGTCCCCATGAATGATTGCATACCTTTTTTGTTATGGGGTAAAGGGATCTATTCAATGGCCTTAATCCTTTCTAGGTCTATGGAGATCCATTTTCTAGAAACAACGTGACCCAGTAGCTTTCCTTCTATAACCGCAAACACACATTTCTTGGGATTCAGTAAGATACCATATTTTCGACAACGCTCGAAAATTTGTTTTAGATGGAACGTGTGTTCTCTCTTTTTTGAAAATATCATGATATCATCGAGATATACCACAACACTATAGCCAATCAGACCGTGGAAAGCTATATCCATGGCCCTATGGAAAGTAGATCCATCATTTATGAGTCCAAAGGGCATTCTTCTGTAAGCAAAAGTTCCCTACCTTATTCTAAATGTAGTTTTAAGTCTGTCTTCTTCAGCTACTAACACTTGATTATAACTAGAGAATCCATCTAATAATGAAAATAACTCAGAACCTGAAACCATCTGCACTATCTGTTCCATGGGTGGGACTGGATAGTTGTCATTGTCCGAAGCACGATTTAGGTTTCTGAAATCCACACATAGCCTGATTTCTCTAGATTTCTTCCTTACTGGCACCAAATTCGAAACCCATTCCGAGTGAGTCTCTGACTTTGAATATAATTTTGGCATCCAAAAAAAATTTCACTTCACTCTGAATTAAAGGCTCCAGTTTTGGATGCATTTTTCTCAAAGGCTGTTGATAAGGCTTGACTCCAGATCTAATAGGGATGACATGTTGTATAATCTTGGTGTCATATGTTTTAAGCTCTTCATATGTCTAGGCAAACACATCTTTGTACTATTTGAACAAACTAATGAACTTACTTCTTTCTCCGGGAGAGAAACACTTTCCCAAATTTACATATTTGGGCTCAACTTCAGTTCCTAAATTTATCAGCTTGAATTGTAAAGACGAGCTATGAGTCTTGACATTTGCTGGTCTTCTAAACTTGTTGTCTAAACCAAACATCCGCTCTAAGGTCCTGACCCCTTTAGGAATAAAGTTGTCAAATTTTAACTCAGCTTGGTATTCTTCATCATTGATAATTGCCCCTTTGAAAGTCTCATCATTCATCAAACATTTCAGGATTTGTTGATCATCATCAAAAACTCGTAGATTGGTAATCATGTCTAGAACCAAAGGCTTGAAAAGTAATTCCATAGAACATCTGTTATTTGAAGGTACAAGCCTTACAGCTAAGGTAGCTAACAAGTTAGCTGCTGCATTCTTTAGTCTAGGAATGGATACAATATTAAATGCATAAAAATTTGTCAGCAAATCCCACACTTCATTTTGATAAGCTTTTAAATGAGGTGAAATGCATTGTATCTGATTTCGAATTTGCTTTACAATTATTTCAGAATCCCCATACATTTCAGATTTTTTACTTTTAATTCAATTGCTTTTCTTAGTCCCCGAACTAATGCTTCATATTCGGTTGTATTATTGGTACATTCAAACTCTAATCTACATGAAATAAAATGTTTATTTTTCTTTGGATCAATCAGGACACAACCGATTCCTGATCCTTCCAATGTTTTAGATCCATCAAAAAAAAGTGTCCGAAAACTATCTACTTCTACTGTACTTGAATAAAAAACTACATCTAAAACTAAGTCTACTATTTTACAATCAATCTCATCAGCACGTGAAAATCGAAGGAGATCGGGCTGGGTGTCTAGTGTACCTCTGGCTTCTTCCGCTTTGTAGTTTCCCGGTTCTAGTTCAATGAAGTAATTTCCCAATACAAAATTCACTGGTTCATTCTTACCCTCCAACTGAGTAACATTGTGCTTCATGTGGGGCTCTCTTAATACTTTTATTTGATTGGGACTTCCGTTATAAGGCAACCACAAATGTGACCAATCTGATGCAAAATATCCATTTAGATTTGCTGACCAATCCTGACTCAAAACAAGTCCATAATCCTCAGGTATGTTTGCTACTACAATATCAATGAACTGACATACCTTTACATTTGAAGATAATCAAATCAGAACATCCTCCATTTCCCCAGTTACCTTCACAGTTGTTCTGTCTAACTGAATAACCTGCTAGGTAGATGGTTTAGGACTTCCATTTATCTTCTTGTAGACTGAAAGTGGCATAACATTGACTGATGCCCCTGAGTCTACTAAACAGATGTGCATGTTATGGTTGAAAATTTCAAAAGTTAGGAGAAATGGTGGGGTTTTGTATTTAGACTTACCTCTCACACTTGCTTCACCAATTTCTTCTTCTTCAAGTTGGTTGTCAGTGGAAAGCTTTTCCTCTGGTACTTCAAGTGATTTTAACAATTTTTCTTTCTGCTGAGGCACATTACACATTTCAAACAATGAGATATTTGCCTTAGCCCTTTTAATATCTTCCACAATATTATACTCCATCTTATGTTCTTCAAGATTCTTTTTTACATTATCAATCTTCTCTTCAACAGGCTTAACAAGAATGTTTATTTTCTTTG
This sequence comes from Pseudotsuga menziesii, assembly GCA_001517045.1. Taxonomy (NCBI): domain Eukaryota; kingdom Viridiplantae; phylum Streptophyta; class Pinopsida; order Pinales; family Pinaceae; genus Pseudotsuga; species Pseudotsuga menziesii. The sequence continues at coordinate 67,877 of LPNX010195745.1, forward strand.
TATTTTGACTCGTAATGGTGAATTCAGGTATTTTATCAGCTGTGGTGCTCTTTTGAATTTTCTTTACATTCTCTTGAAGTCTCTTAATTTTCGGGAGTACTGACCTGTCTTCTTATATCAAATCCTGACTTCTTGTTGTCATGTTTGTTTCTGATATCTCCTCCTGTTTCAGATAACCTTCTTCTTCGGTATCAAACATCAAGACATATTCCCATAAAACCAGAGCATCCTCTTCTTGTTTTTCTGTGGGTTGCTTATTTTTTTCTTCCTCATCAGCTTCTATTAGTTTGGAATCCAATAGCTAATTCATTACTAATGTCATCGAATTGATCCATTGGGGGAAAAAACTTTCAGAATGAGGCTGCTGATGAAAGGTACAAAGATTATCCATACCTACCTCAGTTAAATTCATTGATGCAGGACTGTGTGGAGGAGGTTTAGATTGATTCTTGCCTTCTCTCCTTTTATAGTAAGGCTTGTATGCTTTATGAGCCTCCTTTTCTTTTTCCAAATATATCACTCTGTTAGATAGCTTCTGCATCATTTTCAACATTCCTTCAAAGTCATGTGATTGCTCATCCTTAGGCTTAGTCAGTAATAATTTTTTTTTACCAAATTTTTTTTCTCCCGACTGCTCAGGGTAATCTTCTATGCTCTCTTTTTCAGCTTCTACTCTCTCAGCTTCTTCATAAGTTTCTGACAATGTAGGCTTGACTGACATCTTGGAAAACATGGCCAATTCAGGCCCTAGAGCTGAATTATAGTATTCAATCAGAACTTTATCAAAGGGCTTATCAGGTGCAGAATTTTTTTTAAGATAAGCAGCAAACCTTTGAGTGAAACTATGCACTTTTTCTTTTCTTTCTTTCTTTAAAGCACATAACCCTTTCATTAGAGCTGCATGTGTTTTCTGGACAGCATATTTACTCCTAAATATTCTTTCAAATGTGTCCCAGTCTGTGAATGAATTTGCAGGCAGAGCAAAATACCATGAGGCTGCTGCTCCTTTCAAGGTATGTGGAAACAATCTATAGACTACATCTTCATGTTCTCCAGCCCGTATTCCTTCTATAGCCAAGTAAAAGCTTTGCAAATGATCATCTACCAAAATATTTTCACTTGGGTCAAACTTAGGCAACATTTTCTCAAAAGCTTGAGGAAAATCATGCAAAGTAGGTGTTAGGTTTAATGGTGACCTAGCCCTCCAAGCAGGTGGTGGATTTGGTGGGTTGGGTGGCTGATTTGTGTTTACATTTGCCATGATTTTAAGTGGTGAATGAGATGGTGAATGAATAGGGGTATGAACAGGTGAACAGTAAGGTGTATCTGGGCCCAACTGATTCAGAGGTTGAACAACTTCTTGTAAGGTTGTTTCTACCAGTTCTTCAAAATATTCAACCAACACTGCATCTTCCAATATAGGGAGATCTTTCTTCTGATATTCTCTTCTGGATAAGACAGGAATAATTGGTAATCCTCCAATATTCTTTGCATAAGCCCTAGTAAATATTCTCAGATCATCAACTACTTCGTTATCGACGGGATACAAAATCCCTTTACCCTTCTCTTCAAGAATTGGATTGGGAAACAAATTGCTCTCAGAACTGTTACCAGTGGAATAATTTCGAGGAAATGGGTTTCCTCAGCCAGCCATGCACTGGCGGCCCTCCTTCTAGCACCAAAAACTATTGAGGCATGGAAAATTGCAGGTGACAACAGTTAGGGATTCTCCCCAGTAAACGTTCCCAACTAGCCCATTACTATTTGGTATGGGGAATCCGTCCAGTTTACGGTCTGGCTACCATAGATCAAGTAACAAAATAAAGGGTTTTACCGGTTACGGCTCGGTCTACCGTGTGTATTTTTTAGTTTTTAATGTTTAAGTATGATGTGCAAGTACCTATCTTAAAATGCAGATTGATAGAGAATACGAGGAGCGGTCACAATGTGATGCGCAGGTTCTTACCTCTTGTCTTAACTCTCTTGCATCTAAATCACACACAGCAAGAAACTAAAACTAACTATCTAACCTATCCCTAGGGAGCAAGATTATCATTTATCAAGAAGTAATGTATTTTTGCGCATGCATTAAGAAAAATCACAGATAGTTGTTACTTATTTCAAAACACATGAACATTAATAGATAAATGAACAACAAGATAGCTCATTGTTTATGAAAAGCCTTCATTACTCACAGTGGAAATTTCATGCAATAAACTAGAGTGCATTCATAACAAGAACATAGGTTCAAAGAGTTAGAACGATCTCACAGTTAATGGACATAAGCTAAAAATGAAATAGTTCACGTTCAACAAATCCATAGCACAGCATTTGAAAAATTCCACCAAGCTTTTTCCAACAGGAAACTTGTAATTCTTTATTGCAAAAGGAAATAGTTCTTCTTACAACATACTCTCACAAATCTATCTGGGAAAAAGTCCCTTTTCTACATCTAACTCTCCTATATTTATACAAAACAGCAAAACCTTTGGGCTTCCCTCCAGTGACCTTTGGGCTCCCCCAACCGTTTAAATCCACAATTTTGTCTTTTAGTGAGTGTTGTACAATACGTTACATTAAACTAAAATTTATGTTGATTGCATGGGCAGACCCGGGTTTACTGTAATCAATCAAAAACACCCCTAATCCACTGGCCCTTTCGGCGACAGACCGCAAAGCGGCCTGAAGTCTCACCCGAAGTGAATCTAATGGGTTGGCCAAGACTCAAGTGTCTTGGACTAGGTTCTGTGGCAGTCCTACTAGTGCTGCGCAGCTCTTCAGGCTGCGGGATCTCCTACTGGGTGGGTGCGTTGCGCACTCTCTCCGTCGCGCAGTCCTTCTCACCGCAGCTTCCCTACCCTCGCGCGCACCGCACGGGGTCTTCCCTTGTCTCACTCCTTCTGCCTTCTCACAATATCTCCTTCCTTATCGCATCGCTGCGCACCGCAGGACAAACAACCCCTTCTCAACGCCAGACCCTCAACTCGCAGTATTACGCACCGCAGCTTCTCTGCCGGTGCGATATCGCCTCTCTGCGATATTCTACCTCCACGACTTGCGCTCTAACCTTGGCTGTGTCGACGGGCGAAGTTCGACCCCTAGGAAGTTATATTCCAATTGAACAGTCATTTAGAAACAATATAAGGGAGCCTTTATGCAACTTACTGAAATACTTCATTTACTTTAATCCCCAAGTACTACTGTAAGCTGAGCAATACATACATTCATTGACTGCAACTAATATCATAAGCATAATAACCAGTAACAGTAAACAAATGCAGTCACATTCATACAACACATAACGTGCGGATTTAACGTGGTTCACCCCCAGGATGGAAGTTACGTCCACCAAACTGTGCTTCTATTATCTATCTTGAGGGAAGTTGGCACAGTCTGTTGCACTGCATATGCAGCGCGAGATCTCTTCTAGATCTCTGGCCTTTTTCTATCTCTATACTGCCTTTCTTACAATATATCCTTCCCTCTCTATTCTCTCTCTGGATGGTTACATACAAACTCAAATGAATCACAGACAAGCTAGGTGTCTGGATCGTTACAACACAGTCTGTCTGACTGACTCCTGAACCTACTTCAAAAGTATTCAACTAATCAACTAAGGAATCAACCTCTGAACCAACCAACCCTTTTACAATACAAAATGCAAGCTTGTATAGGCAGCCTGAAGGTCGTTCCCTTACAACACTGTGGGCCTGTCCCAACAGTAAACCCATACCCTAATTAGTGACAGTCGGTCCTCTCTGTCCTTGAGGTAGCCGCTTCCCGTCACACTGCAGCTTTCTGCAGTCTTCCATGCTTCCCGGCGCTGATCATGGGTACTATGCACCGCTTCACCTGTTCTCTCTCTGGCCTTTGTCTTTAATGCTTGAGCCTCGTTGCTCCTTCTTCTTTATGAGGGTCACTGAGCCCTCCTATCTTCCGCCGCTGCCTTCAATGCAGTAGTTGAGCTTTCTTCTCTCGGCCGCTTAGGTACCGTTGCCTTATAGACTTTTCTATCTCAAAAGTCAATGTTTCCGGCTCTGCTCTATAGCTGGAAACGTGCTACAGCGTCGTAGCCTTGCCTTCTCCTCTTTCCGCCAAAACTTTACCTTTCCGCTAAATTAGCAGCTTCCTCTGTAGCTGCGGGACCCTACTCCAACAATTTAATAGCACTTTTATAAAAAGGGACCAACTTGGTCGCTGGTGAAATTTTTCCAAGCCTGGGCCTTTGCTGCTATTGATTATGCTCAATAATATGTTGGTCTTTTTTAGATCCTATTGATCTCATACCTTCACTTTCTTCTTCTTTTCTCTATCTTTGCTTCTTCATTCTTCAGTTTCTTCCTTCCTTGTTGTCTCCTTCAGCCATCCCTCTTCTACTTTGTCTTTTTTGACATATGTTCTTTGCAGCAGCAATCACCCTGTAATAAACATAACAAAAACTATATCAGTCTATTTACCTCCTCCATATGCATTCTGTAAAATGAACTATACATAGTATTAATGCATGAACAGAAAGAATGACAAGGCAAAGAAAATCTTGCAAGTTTGTGCTTAAACCCCTGTCTGTAACCAAAATGACAACCTTGATAGAAAAGACTCTTCATCTGAATCCAGGTCGCATCTGAACTAACTCAAACTCCTCTGATAAAATCATGAGCCACATCATTGTAACCTCCAATCCTCAAAACATCGAACCCAAGCTGCACTCTTCATCTTGGAAAAACCCTGACTCGACCAAAAACCATGAAAAACCTCTACCAGCACACAAAAATAGTGGGAAGACCCTATCGGCAGTTGGAAGCAAAAGATGCTAAGCATCGAGAAAATAATCCACTAAATAGCCGCAACAACAAGTAGCATAAAGACTACGGGTTCCGCGACAAAAATAACGTCGATGATCAGAGGTTCTAAGAGCTACGTATCGGCGGCTCGAGACACAAAACAATCCGCAATATTGGTGAGACAAGCTAAAATTTTCTGCAATGTCTGCGAAATAAAGCACTAAATGTCATCGCTAATCATGCATCGAAGATCGAAACCACTACCCACTAAACACATCAGAATCGGCGAGCGAAAGGACTATATGCATCAGCAGGATAGTTCACTACGAAGCCGCAATGATGGAAAACATACAGACTAAAGGTTCCGCAGTCAACATAAAAACATCAGCGGTCAACAACTCTAAAGCTAAAGGTCGGAGCTCAGAACCACTAATCATCGGCGAGATAGTTTACTAGAAAGCAGCAACGACGGATGTCAAACCAACTACGAGTCCCAATAATCATGAAACCATTGGCGATCATAAGCTTTAACTACTAAATATTGACGACTCAAAGCTCAAAGGTGCCACCGTGTCAGCAACACAAAGAACTAGTCCTCCGATCAATCATCAACACTGTTCCGATAGTGAAAAAAAAACATCGCAAAGTAAAAAGTTTGATCAATAAAACCAAGGCATTGGAAAAAATCAGAACTAGCCATCGGTACATTCTCTATTTGCCGTCCGAAACAGCGGCGATATAGAAACTAATGCCCTGATTTAATCTTCAACAAACCTTCGACAGCGATAAAACCAAACCATTGAAAAAATAAAAAAATGTTAAGTTCCATAGTCAAAAGTATTGGCAGTTTTAGATCATTCAACTTCCAAAATGAAAGAAAACAGTTGACCTCAATTCAACCTCAAAAGATCCAAATTTGTAGCAAAGGAAATAAAGAATTCAGGCATCCAAACAATCCTAGGCAAGATCAAATTAAAAGGAGGGTCCAAAATTTTTAGAAAATTGGGAAAATATTTACAGCTGCAACACCCCGAGTAAAAGAACTCGTGAAAACTTTATGCAATCTGCATCTCTGTGGAGAAGTAATGCAGTGTGATGGTACTTGTGTGCACTAGTTCCCTCATACAGTGCATGTGAACCTCTCCACCTTCTTCCAATATAATGATAGATAGGAGAATAAGTGTTGTTTCTTTTACAACCAATCTTGAATCTTTCGAACCTCTTTAACTGTATGGAAGTGTTGAACTTGGAATGTCATGCCCTAGGGCCTTGCATGAACCCATACAATGGATTCCTTAGCTTGCATGTCAAGAGAGAATCAATGTACTCCTTAGGCCTTCCCATGCATATTTTTCCTTCCAACTTGTCATGTAGAAAGTTGTTTTTGTCTCTTCTTTCTGGAGGAAGAGTGACATGATCCAATGTCTCATTGTTCTTCAGTGAGTAGAACTATTTATTAGACCTTACCATCATGTAGCATCTCTTTGGGAGTTTATAGCACTTCTCTAGGAGAAGTGGATTTGCTTGACATAGCACAAGGATCTCATTTTGAAATTGTGATATTGTTCTCCTCTTGTCAGATGACTCTCTAGTCATGCTCTTAGCAGCCTCAATAACCTTTTGAGCCCATTTAGGTCTAGGATTGGGAGTAGGGGATGGATCTGGATCTGATTGAACTTCATCTTCAATTCCAAAAATGTATTCAACTTGGTCCTCTGCTTCAAATTTTGAATCTAAAACATTATCATATGCAAAAGGTTTAGGTAGGATGAATTTACCTTCCCTTTCAAATGGCAGTTGAGATTGCACTAGATTTGAGTATGGTAGAAACTATGAGAATTCATATGCCTTGGAGGCATTGTTTGCAATACCTTTTTCTATCAGCTTCCCAGTTGAGATATCTAAGATCTCCACTGAGTCATGATCAAATACAACTTGTTTTGGTGAGCTTGTATGAGTCATATAATATACATACAACAAATTTGATGCTAAGGAGGGAACATAGAGGACATTCTTGAACACTACATGCTCTAATTTGATTGAGCCCTTCCCTTCAGATTGGATTTGAGTGTCATCTCCCATGTGAATACTTGGACCATTAGTATTTTTTAATGAAGAGAATGATTCTTTGGATGTAACCATGTGATTGGAGACTCCCGAATCAATGATGAAGACATGATATTTTGAAAATCCATCCTTCAGTGCATGTCATCTTTCATGATCTTCAATTTTGTCTCCAGATTCAGCTTTCCTTGCGCCCTTGGGGAGGGAAATATTGTGTTGTTCAAGGATTCTTGACATCTGATATATGGTCTTATTCATACAACATTTCTTTGTATGGTTTCCTTTCTTATAGTAGGATCATTTCCCTTGTCAAACCTATGATGTTTGTCCTTGTTAGATCACGTGGCTTCATCTGATGGATCAAACTCTTCCTTAGGTTCGAATTCAGTGTTCCTCTTATCCTTTCCTTTTTTCTTCCTCCTTTCTTGCAAATTATTTATCTCCCCAACTAAGAGAGCTTGATTTGTGGAGGGTATGAGGGTTCCCATCTGTATCAGCTTGTCTTGTTCCTGAATAAGAGATTTTGTGAAGGCATCAATGGATGGAATTATCTAATGAGGAGTTGTCAGTCTCTTGGAGTGAAAGGTGGATACAAACACTGATAATTCTAGGCCAATTTTGCTAAAAAATGAGAGCACCAATTGCTCATGCTTTTTATCAATCCCACACTACTTGCACTACATGACAAGAGATTTGAATTTTGAGAAAAAAAATTCTAGATAGTTTTGAAGTTGCTGGGTTATAGTGCTATCAACTCATTCTCTAGAATATGGCCTCTCATCTCATCATTCTTTACAAACAAGGATTTGAGCTTCTCCCATATTTCCTTTGGATTTTTTAGTCCATCAATATGGAAGAGTAACTCCCTACAGATGTGGATTCGCATGAATCCAAATGCTTCATCTAGCTTATTCAGATACTTTGACTTCTCAAGAGTTTGATGGGGTTTGACCTCTCTACCCATGGTAACCTTGTACAAACCTTTGTTGTACAACACTATCTACATATCAACCCTCCAATCAATATAGTTGAAGGGTGTGAGGTTCTGGGAGTCAAGGTTGTTGAATTATCCATCTTACAGCTTCAAGGAGCAACTAATTCTTCAGAAATCCTCAATTTACTTGCAAAAAACATAGAAAAAACACTTCAATTCGAAGTCAAACCAATTCAAACACTATCCACTTCAACATGTTCACTTTCTTTGGGTACATCACACATGGATAGACTTCTCTAGACAAAATACAGAGTGAGTAAGCAAAGAATACCAAGAATTATGTGGAACCCAATTGCTTATGGTGCAGCAATGGAAGTTTCTGAGGTTTGAAGTTGGCTTGAATACCTGCTCTGATACCATCTTTAATTTAGCAAAGCTTAGGATCCTTAGGCCTAAATGAATTCACTGTGAAAGAAGGTTGTAGGAGAGAGAAGCAAATCAGTGTAAAGTGATCAAACATTCATGGTGAAAATTGAACAACCAAGAGACAAAATTGGTTAGCATAACATTACATGAATTATATTTAACCTCTTTGTAATACAATGATGATGCAACAAGGAGAATTTGAATCTATTTGGTGTAATTCAAAATTTCCTAACATGGACTGACTCCAGAGAACCCTAACTGATGAAAAACACCACTAGAGACTCACTAATGCAACTCCGTATCACTAAATCACTTCACATTCAGTTAACTAACAAGGTTAGGGGAGAAAAGGCGCCCAACTTCCTCAAATCAGGCAAAAGTGGCGCTAGGATGACTGAAAGTGAACTAATTGTGGTTGATCGGAGCATGACTGAACATAGACTAGGGTCAATTATTGGTGACTGCTCGTGGTACTAAGTGTGTGTTCCTAAATTATAGGAATTTCTCTCTAGGGCTCCCAAACTCATGAAAACTAGTGTGTTAGGTGGTAGGTGGGCCCCAGATGAGTTCCCCATGGAACTAGTGAAGTGGCATTATAATCCTAAGCTAGGAAAATACAATTATACTATGGTGGTCAAGGGAGGATTATTAATTAATCCTAACATAGGGCAGCATCTAGAGGCTTATAATTTACAACTAGTCTGGGATTTCCTATTTTTATTTATGAATGCTTGTTGACTATGAAATCACAACATGCCCAAGGAATTTTTGAGGGTTAAATCAGACCTTTATCAAGCAATTCTTTAACTTCTTTTGAACAAAATTTATTTCTGTGGGGGACATTAAGGCTGCAGAGGCTTTCTGGGCTCTAGGATTGACTAAAGGTAAAGACACAAAATATTTCTCTCTAGTCCAAAATGCATTAGGGATTTCAAAGGCGCAATCATGTTTTATTTTCGCAGAAATCCCAGATAAAGCAGACTCCTTATGGCTTTCAGTATATGTTATGCATCTTTCCACTTTAAATAATTTTGCAATGTCAGGAGTGGGGCTAGGCTTGTTGACATGACATTTACACTTGAAACTAGCTTCAAATGACATCGAACAAGAAACTATTCTGTCATTTATTATATAACTAAATAACATTTTATGTGTCAAAAGTAACTGGAATGACTCTACTAAAAAAATTCAGAACCTATAATACAATCTTCTTTAATACAATCTAATCTATTTAGGTGTAGAACTTGTTGCACACCTCCATTTTTTATGGGAAAATCTAGAACTATTTTGATTAATTGTACATGAGTTCCTTCAATATCCACACCATGATCATGAGCTTTCTCCAAGTAGAAAGGGTAAATCTCCTACTTTTACTAAGTTCATCTGATAACCTGATTCTACCATACAATCTAGCCTATAAGGATTAAACTCTGGAGGAAAAAAGAAAGCCTTTAGAAACATTTTAGGACCAGTGAATAATCCCAAAGCAGGTCTGAAGACTGGACTAGGAAACAATGCCTTTCTTTCTTCTTCATGTGTCGAGTCTTCATCTTCACTGATATGTGGAGTACTTCTATCCTTTTCATATTTTTTGGACTTTTCAATGCTTCTGCATATTCTCTGCACATTTCCTCATCTGATGATTGATCCATTTCCCTTAATGTGATTTCCAACATCCTTTTTAGTTGTTCTATTTCTCTGACAAGTTTTCTCAATGAACTATGCTTTTCTTTAATTTGCAGTATGAATAGATGTTCTTTGTCCTTCCTGGACCTTTGTCTATCCTCATGATGATCGAGATAATTTTATAAAGCTTTACGAGATTGTAGAAAGCTAGATTTTTACTAATTTCAAGAGCGGAAGATTTTAGATTTTCTTCTTGATTTTTTGGGACTTTCTCGTTGGCTTTTAGTCTTGCTTAAAGCTTATTCTTTTATTCTCTTAGTTCTTGTATTTTTACATACAAGACTACAGGTATCTTAGACAATTCTTAAGCAATATCTATAATTCTCATCTGCGGGGTATATTTATTGCTGAAAACATAAAGAAACTAAATTCAGGAGGACCATCACAGCCCCCCAAAATTTGCATCTCCATTTGAATTGGAAGAGGAGGATTTAGAAGAAGTGTCAAAAGCAAATTTATTAAGACCAGGGTTAGAGGTAGAATCAACAGTTTCTTCATATGGAAGAAAGACTATTTCTCCTTCAGGATATTCTCTTGCTTCACATAATGCTAGATCCCACCATGATGGATCTAATTCTTCAATAAATAATGCTGCAAGCCCGAGCTTGTATTTTTTTAGGAAATTTATTTTCCTAGTGACCCTTTTTACTGCAAATGAAACATTTTTCTTTATTTGAAAGAACATATATTATCTTGACAAAAGCCTTACGATTTTTTAAGCCTTTAGATTTTTTATTCCTATAGGATTTGTCTGGATGAAATATTGCAGCACTAGTGTAAACAAAATTCTTCTTTTTCTTACAAGTACAAGATTCTTTACTAAAATGGCCTATGTTGTGAGTGCCACATCCCCAATCTGTCATTTTTGCAACATCTTTGTAGAAACCTGGGGAAAACATGGATGATTGTCTTTTAAAATCTTTGGCAACTCTTCTTTCTAGGAAATGTTCTTGCCAAGTTTCCATGATGAAACCATGGAGTTGTGCAAGGGAAAGAACATTTAATGGACTATTCTTATCTTTAAGATGTTGCTCTACTGCGTCTGGAACATGTACATGAAATATTCTAAGACAATGTTTCAGATGGGCTAGTTTATTTGCATTCCCTAATGAAATCGACAAATTTTGCATGTAGAAAAAATATTCTTCACTTTTACTGAGGTCACAAATCCTAACAGACATGAATAATGATCCAAGATGTTCATAATCTTCTATTTCCTATGGGCCATAAAATTCTCTACCTAGGGCTTTAAGAATTTGGTCATCAACATCTTTGGCTGCGAGCATATCATCTCGGGCTTCTTGTGGTGACCACCATCACCATTTAGATGCTAGCCGTAATAGACCTGCAACTAGCTATTATGTTGTTATCTTGTGTCTTTTTATACATTGTCCAGTTAGAAAGTAATTGCATTGTTGATCTTACTTCTGCTATGGATTGGCATTGTATATTAAGAACAGGTTGTTTTAGCATATGAGATGTTAAATTATTAATTCCATTTATACCAAAATGGAAATTATGGGAGGGAGCAGAGGAATCAGAAGCTTCACTCATTACTGTATCAAAAGTAGGTAGAAGAGGTCTAGAAATTGGGGGAGGACCTTGAGAATAGGATCCATTGTGTTTTGGTAAATTCTCCCTTTTAGGAAAAGCTAATGCCGAAAGATAGTGTTTGGGAAAATATTTTGGCATCTTTTTAAACTAAGAGATCAAATTCTTGATTTCTTCTAATTCTTCTTCATCTTGCCCAAAATTAAACTCTGGTCTAGTATCTTCTTCTTGGATACTCACCATTCCAAATGAGTATCTCCTAGCATGTCTTTCTTTATGTCCCTTGGCTGCAATCTCTAGGGCTGAGTGACTGACAGGGATGGATTTCTTTCCAAGGTTTTGGGTTTTTACAAGCAGCTTACCCAAAAAATCTAACCTTTTTTCTAGTTTTTCTTAAGCTATAATTATAACATTCTTTATTTCCTCACTGTCATGTAGCATATGATCCATTTTTGTTTCTAATAGAGCAATTTTCTCTTGTTCCTATTTTGCTTTGTGTTTTAACAGGAGGATGTCGACTGTTATATCATCTAGATATTGGGATGTCAATTGGTGCTACAAATTCCCATAATTCATCATCTTACTTTAATCTGAGACAATTTCAGATGGAGCGGAGGATCTATGAGGCATGCATTCCCTTTTTTAACTGTCCATCATGGGTAAACTGTCTAAACGAGGAATACGACAAATTCCTACCAGGATAAAAGGAAGTGTCTCCTTTTGTATTTTTAACTTCATAGCCTAGGCCACTTATGGGAAGAGACATCATATATAGGGTTGGGCTATCTTTGTTTCGAAGTCTCATTCTTTGCAAAGTTTTTCTGCAAGTAGGATGATCTGAATGTTGTCCTTTATTTTCATTCTCATGAACCCCAGAGTAAGTCGGTCTCAAGGAATAGGGTTCATTCCAAACTGGTTGTTGAGAGGAGGAAGAGGTATTTACAGAAGTTGACTTGATAAGAGGGTGAGTGAATTGAGTAGTAGGGAATCCCTCGGGAAGATGAAAAGTGTTAGATTATCTATCAAAGACAACATGTCTATTAATAGAGAATTTTTGTGTCAACATGTTTTCTGCGCATAAAAAATATTATATTTAATTTCCCATTGCTTTGGATCTTGGATTCCAATCCATTCAAAAATTATTAGATTCGAATGTTTGGATTTATGTGTTTCTACTATGCTTAAAAGGTGTGAGCTCTTATGGACTTTCTCGGTGAGAGGAGACATGGTATCATTACCAAAGAGGACAACTACCAAATATTTAAGGTGAATAATTTTGGATCCCTTTTCCACCTTAAAGCCTTGAGGCAGAATGTAAGATTTTAATAAGTTATAGATATGTGGATCTTTTAAGCTTACTGAGTATTCTGGAAAGAAAGTACCAATGAAAGGGCCATTGTGTAGAGGACCAATGAAACCTCCTATGATTGCATCAACAAATATTGGTTCCTTGTGTCAAGCACAACAAACAGAGAAGAGACAGGTAAGTAGGGTCTAACCAAAGGGCCTAAACCAAGCTTGACAATGCCTAGATGCACATATTTATACTCTTCAGATTTAACCCAATCAATATGTTCTTTAGAAGATTTATATGAATCGGTTCCTCTTGATCTGTGAATTAAATGTCTAAAGAATGCATTTTGATTTGGGTATGAGATGCATAGTTCCACCATTTGAGCTTGTAGACTTCATCGAGTAGGATTCCAGGAAGTTCCCAATTTATAGAAGGATTTAGATAGTTAATAGTAATGATGGAGGAAGAAGCTTCAAAATTATGAAATGAGGATATTCTTTTAGCAAGATAAACAGTCATTTGATCTGATGATTCACACTCCAAGATTGTGAGCCCTAGCAAAATCCAAAAAGGGATCCACGTGACACTTACCTTTATGAGGTAGTAAAGGGATGGTTTTGGCTCAAGGGTATCCTACGACTCCTTTTAAGGAAAAGAGTTTTCACAGAGGACTTATGGTGCCAAACCGTTATGGCTGTGGCCTCTTAAATTCCATAGGTATGGACTCTAGTCACCCAAATGATCCCACACAGATTCTCTAATCTAAATTAAATGGATTTGGGATATCCTTAAACATAAACACATCATTCATAAAAACATAGCTGTTGAAAGAGAAATCATTCTTCTATGAAACTGTCTGAAACTAATGTTTAGGGCTTGGCTTTTTGTTGAAAGTTTGAGAGAAAAGATCTTGAGACATTACTATGTTAAAGGAGGTGCTAATGGATATAATTATTGGAACTTGTAACACTTTGATACGCAATAAAAAAAAAAATTGAACACATTGATATTTTGTTTCAAGGTGGTTGGTTGCTACAACATGGAATAAAGACTAATATATGTTAAGAACTTGTGTCAACCCTCCTCTCTATTTTGTTAGTATATTTTATTGGACGCATATGCTTTGTAAGTCATCCCGTTAGTATGTTGTATTATCCCACATTCATGGGGATTAATAGTTGATGTTAAGTCGTCCAGTTAGTATGTTGTATTATCCCACATTCATGGGAAGTAATAGTTGTTTAGATTAAACTTAGTATATAACTAAGTGTTGAGGCCAATGAAATCATCGAAGAGTTATTTTGTATTGAGATTGCTCAAAGGAGGTTTCCCCCTCGAAGTGGCCTGTGATTAATAAAATCTCTTATGTGATCCATAATTCTGTTATATCATGCATTCTTATTGTTTATTGCAAGAGGTTCTCCACAATATACTAGTGTTAAGCTCCAACTATCTATATAACTTGTCCTAATTTTTTTAAGAGATTGTTAAAAACATTGAATTTCTAAGAATGAATTAGAAATGATAACGTCTTCATAATGTATTGCATCTTGTTGTTTGTTGTCTAGATGTGATATCTAATCTATTTCATCTTCTCATTAATGATTGAATGTTCCTATTGAAAATGACTAAAAAGTTGTGTTGAGACCAAAAGCTTTATCTAAAGCACTAATTCATGTTGCAATTCAAATTTCCTAAACTTTATCATGGGCTAGTTAGAACAACCATTATTACTATGCTCTCTTGAAACTAGAAAACTAATTGAAATTAAAAGGATAACAAGGAAAAAGATAGTGGTGACAACAACATGACTTTGAAAATTAGTAGCCACCTATAAAATTTCATCTATTCTCTTAAACAAAAACAAAAGCTAAGTACATAATTAGCTAACCAAGCCAATCTTATAATTCAAGTTTTAGACATTAACCACCCATCACCCTCAAAAGAGTTGATGTCACTATAAATACACAATATAAAATTAATGAAAAAATATTTTTTTCCTAAATGTGTTTATATCATTATAAATATACATATAAAGTTAATAAAAAATAATATAAAATTATTGATTAAAAAAATTAAAATTAAAACTACCTTTAACAATTTAAAATTAAATTTTTTTTAAACAAAAAAATTATACCTATATTTATGGTAAAATGTGAATCTTTTCCAAAAAAAAATTGATCCATGTTTGAAAATCTTCCTGGTCATAACTTTTTTTCCAACAAAATTATTTATGAAACAAAAATGTCCACATTAGGTTCTTCATGCAATTGAGGTGGAGAGTTAGGAAGTTTTATAAAAGCAAATAGTGACAACCTTTCATATTGGATGATAGCATTGTTTTTGCCCATGATGGCAATGATTTAGCCCCTCATAAACCTTATGATAAGGCATTCCCAATCAAGTTTTCAAAGTTTTCTGTTTGCCTAATATTATATTTAGTAAGATTCTCATCCCTGATATTTAAAAGGACAGATTCCCACATTACATGAATGAAATGAGAGGGCACAATATTTTACAATTGCAGTAAAGCCTGCATTCATAATTGTCCTTATTTTATAGCTATAAGAAAGTTCTATTTCCCTTTTGTTGGAAGGCCATTTCATAAACAACCTACAACATTTCTAAGTTAACCAAAACCTACCCATTGTAAATGGTTTTCATTATTATTATTTAAATATGGTTTGGTTTGATAGTGTAAGAATAAAATTAAAAGTACAGATTTTAAGGAAAAGATGGTTCCAACGTAATATTTACAAATAAAATAAAATTTTAAAAATAGAAAAATAAATAATAATACATATTTAAAAATTCAAAATAAAATAAAATTTAAATAATTGTTATTATCTTTTGAGTATAATTAATTCAATTAATAAAAGTATTATTATTTTATTCAAATTAAAAAAGTGATTATCTTTTTACTTTATTGTTATATTACAAGTTTATATTTTAAATTTTAATATTGGCATGTTTATCCTTTTTCTATCATTTCAATTTTAATTATGTCTCCTAAAAAGTTTAAAAAGTGGGCTTAAGAAAAATTGAACCTTTGAACCTCTCCGACACTAATGCAATGTACTATTAATTTACTTTATTTTTCATGTAACCTATCATAATTATAAGTGTTAATAAGTAACAACAATGACACCCTTATTACAAACAAGTAGTATGTTGGCGACAATAACACATGGGACTACTTAGTACGAGATTGGACCCTACATGCAATGCACTTCGTAAAGAAACCAATAAACTATATTTTTAAGCCTATGGTATAGATTTCAAAGTGTGACAGAGCATTCAATCACGTTTAGTGGAAACAAGATTTTTAAGACCACGATATCATTGACAAGGTGGACCATGGTATGATTGACAAGGTGTCGTTGATCACTCAATCACATTTGATGGAAAAACAACCTCCCCAACACCCTGTTGGAGAGATCATTAACCTTAAGTTTGATAAGAGCATGTAGACATTCACAACATGTTAAATTGTTGTATTTTTTTTATTTTAAATGTGATAGAGATTCATTGAATTTCCTCTAACATAAGAAAAATATAAAAACACATTTAGAGAACAAGCAGTATGTTGGCGACAATAACACATGGGACTACTTAGTACGAGACTGGACCCTACATGCAATGCACTTCGTAAAGAAACCAATAAACAATATTTTTAAGCCTATGGTATAGATTTCAAAGTGTGACAGAGCATTCGATCACGTTTAGTGGAAACAAGATTTTTAAGACCACGGTATCATTGACAAGGTGGACCATGGTATCATTGACAAGGTGTGGTTGATCACTCAATCACATTTGATGGAAGAACGACCTCCCCAACACCCTGTTGGAGAGATCATTAACCTTAAGTTTGATAAGAGCATGTAGACATTCACAACGTGTTAAACTGTTGTATTTTTTGATTTTAAATGTGATAAAGATTCATTGAATTTCCTCTAACATAAGAAAAATATAAAAACACATTTAGAGAACTTATGTTTGAATCCGAGAATCTTAACATTAGACATAACATTAATTTTATTTTCATTAATATGTTTTCACATTGACTTGAGAGGTGTGCACCAAAACGTTCTCACTATGACATGGAGCTTTGCATTATCATGATCTCATTATGACTTGGGAGGGTAATTTTTAGGGGCGAAATTTCGCTAATTGGCTATTTTTTGGGTTTTTTTCAAAATATAAATTTGCTATTTGGTCATTTTTAGTGTCTAATATCACCTATATTTACATAAAATATGTTTTTTTTATCATAATATTTGCCAAAATTTACACATTTTAGTGTTAATTTTATGTTTCATATTTAATATCCGCCTACCTATCTACAAACATGTTTTTTTTCAATCCAAAACAATCGCCTAGAATACTATACTTAATTATAATATTAGAATCCTTAAAAAATACTTTGCTTAGGAGATCCATGTTGGCATGTTCTCACCGTGACTTGTGACTTGGAAGACCTACATTAACACATTCTCACTATGATTTGAGAAGCTTGTACTCATACAATCAACGAAAGAGGTCTCCATTGACATGATCTCACCATGACTTGTGACTTGGGAGGTCTTCATAGACACATTCTCACTATGACTTGAGAGCTTTATACTAACATGTTATCACTCTTATTAAGGATGTTTGCATTCACATGCTCTTACATGCTCTTAGTGTCACTTAGATTGTTCACTATAGCACATTCTCATCATGATTTGGTTGGTTAACAAAAGTGCATTCTTCATATAATATACAAGATGTTCTCATTATGATTTAGGAGGTTGATCTTATTATGACTAGGAAGATTTACATTGGACACAATCTTGGTAAAAACTATAATGATATGTGAAACATTCTTAGTGTGAATTGGGAAGTCAATCTTATGATGACTTAGAAGATTTAAAGTGGACACATTCTTGTTGTGACTTGGAAAGTTTACATTAAACATATTTTAATATAATATTTAAAATTTATACTAATATATAGTTTTATAATTATTTTCGAAAATCGACACCATTTTTTAATAACTTATGATTCATGGTAAGATCTTTCCTTGTAATTTTACTCAGAGAGATCTCATCCCATTACAAACAATTTGAATCACCTATAACATTTGGACCACTAATATTTTGATAAAATATTTTATAGATAAGATAGGGCCTAGTAAAAAGGAGTGGGGAAATTATAGAGGGACATGAGGGGGGCATGACCGGCAAGAGTAGGGATTCCCTGCAGACAATCCGCCCGGTGATCGCGAAGGATCATGCGGGCCAACCATTACGTTTCCCGGCAAGGAGGAGTGGCCGCCGGGCGGCCCGGCGGTCTGTTAGTCGTCGCCGTCGGGCTCCGGCACCCCAACTCAGCCGGCGGCCCGGATGTCTCCTGGATGGGCCGGTGTGTCTCCCCTTGTCCCCCGCCCCCTAAAAATAATTTACTAATTGCGATATCGCGTAACGACCCAGCAACACTACCCTCGCTACTACCGTCCGATCGCCGCACGAGAAACTCCGTAGCTCTGTGGCCGTCCAATGGTGTGGATCAAGCATGCCGACTTAAGAGGACCCAGGGAGAGAATTATTGCAGGGCAGAGGGGCTTTGAAAATGGCCATTCAGCGAAGCGGATTGCGAGTGAGCTGTGCGGGATGAATGCGGGATTTTGATGCCTGGGTAAGGAAGGAAAGGAAAATACACTGTAGCGGTGGCTATGGAGGGCCCCTAGTAATAATACTGCTCATACAGTTGGTTGGTGGTTATGCATAAGGCCCAGCTCCTTCCCTTGCTTAGTTTTCTTTACTTGATATATTTGTTGGGTCTCAGTGATAATTGGTTCTGGTCCAGTTAGTAGGCTTATTGCTAAGTTTTTGGAGAAAATCAATCATCAAATGGTCTGTTTGATACAGAGGAAGAAGCTTATCACAACAAACAAAAGAGGATTTTTTTGTTTTAAATTTTTTTTTTCCCCAAGGTATGCATCAATGCTTTCATGTGGGTTTTGTGTGTTTGAGGGTTGTTGGGGTCTGTGATTCTGCCATTGTTTGCTGCTAATTATCATGAGTGGGTACTGGGCATGGCTGTCATGCAATGTGTGTGTGTGGTGGGGGGGAAGTGGTCTGGTTTAGGCTGTCCATGCTTTTGATCAGGAATTGTGTCTCACATTATTTGATGAGACCTGGCATGGAAGAAGTCATTGGTGCTTCTTTTTAATAGCAAGGTTCATGCTTACTGGTTCATGTGGGTAGGATTAGGATTCCTGTCACAGGGAACATCAAGCTTGATTCTGAAATAAGTAGTGTCATTCTGAAATTAGAGGCTGATACAGCTGTGGGGAACTATTGGTTTTGTTTGACTGCAATAATAATGGATTCATGTTAAGCATCATCAAAGTATCACATGAATTATTAGTGTTAGTAATGCATTTGAAGTCTTTCATGACAAAGATGAGAGTGCTTCTGTTTTGGTAGTTTACAGAAAACTATTTATTGAAGCTTCTTTCTCACCAGGACTACCTGTTGGCTTTATCTTTTACCTTTGATTCATTGTCCCATTAGGGTTGTGTATGATTTGCAGGGAAAAGTAAACAGCAGTGTGGAAGAAAGAATTGATTTGTTTCCTTTTTGTTTTGGTTTGTTGTTCTGTGATGACCCAAGTAGGATTTGAAGATAACAGTGGTGGAGGAGACTTTATTGAATACCAGCATTGCTTTGGAGATTCTCATTCTTATGCATGTAGCCATCCAGTTAGTGCAGCTTACAGTGCCGAGTATCTTGAATTTGTGAAGGAAGAAAGGTGTCGAAACACATTAATGTCGTCTACGATCAACGTCTATATCGAGGAGGGCTTGAGCAAAGCCTCCCCTCCAGCTTCATCAACTGTATCAGAAAACAACTGTCAGAATAGCTCAGGAGGACTGAAGGAACACGACTACATCGGTCTGTCGGAAGTGTCTTCGTCGATGGAGAGCTCTGTGGTCTCTTCCCAAGATGGTGAAGAGAACAACATGAACCTCAAGGAAACTGAGTTGAGATTGGGCCTCCCTGGCTCACTTTCTCCTCCCAGGGACTCATCTGAGCTGAGTTTGTTAAGCCCTTCGACTATTAGGACTGAAGTGGAAGAGAAAAAACTGTTCCCTGTTGAGATACAGCAACATTCAACGAAGGATGGGGTGGCAGAAGAGAAGAATGGGCAGGAAAAGTATAATATTCAGCCATCTGGAATGGGAAGGAACATGATGACTGTATCTCCCAAGACTATAGTAAGTGGTGCAAAGAGAGGCTTTTCAGAAGCAATGGAATCGATGAACTGTTTCCCCGATGCCAGAAATAATGGATTTGCATCAGATGGTAAGTGGGTGTTTCCAACACAGGTTGGAGGAGTTATTGTGGCTGGATCAGAGGGGGAATTGCCCAAGACAAACGCACAGGGAAAGTTTTTGCCACAAGGACTAGCATCTGCTCCTGGAACTGGAGCTCCAACCATAAAGCAAGGGCCTACATCCTGGCATACAGGGGGCCTGGATCACTCAGGGAGCTCTTTCATGTCTTCTAGGACTCCCAACGGAACAAACCTCAATGGAAAATCCATCAAGGATGGAGCTGCTTCGACTGGTGTCAAAGATATTGCACAGTCTAAGAAGCCGCAGGAGAGGCCTCGTACTGAATCACAGCATGGGACTAATCATAATCAGCTGCCTTCTTCAAATAACCCTGGAATGGCTCCTGCTGCCAAGTAAGTATTCAATCGCTCGGTGTACAATCTTGACAAAGATATTTTTGAGAACAGGTTTTCCCAGGCTATGGTCCAGTTTAAATGGCATGATATCTGCTACCATTTGAAATGAAGTTTCACATGAGAATGTTTTTACAACATCATGATTCAAGTTATATTTCACGATATCTGTTTGCACCTTGAATGCTGTATAAAATTAGATGGCCTGCTTATTGAAAGCTCTCCATTAACCTCAGTGACTTAATAGTGGGCGTGATTTTAACTGGCAGGGCTCAGGTGGTAGGTTGGCCACCAATTCGTTCTTTCAGGAAGAACAGTTTGGCTGCTAACCCAAAGACAAATGATGAGGGTGATGGAAAATCTGGATCAAGTGCTTTGTATGTTAAAGTCAGTATGGATGGGGCACCTTATCTGAGGAAAGTAGACCTGAAATTATACAACTGTTATCTTGATTTATCGTCTGCATTAGAGAAGATGTTCAGTTGCTTTACTATTGGTGAGTGCCTATCCTGTATGCATTTGATTGTGTTTCTGTTTTATTATTTATTTTGATAAGCTTGGATCTGAATAAATAAGGCTCATTTGATGAGTCTCAGGTCAGTGTGGATCCCATGGAGTACCAGGCAGGGATGGTTTGAGTGAGAGCAAGTTGATGGATCTCCTGCATGGTTCAGAATATGTGCTTACATACGAGGACAAAGATGGTGATTGGATGCTTGTCGGAGACGTTCCATGGGAGTAAGTACCCAAGCTTCCATTCTTTATTTCTTCGTAGTAGTATTTTTTCCATTAGCAGCGATTAACTTCTATATGCAATACATGTGTCTTCCCTGGTATAAATTTGGAAGCCAAGGAAAACTTTATTATATGCTCTGCCCAATTTCATGCTACATATCATAAATACTATGTCAAAAGAATGTCCAGGCCATTCTCACTCTTTCCTATCCAGTTGGTCTAAATGTTGTCACTTTTTTTCTTTCTTATAATGTCAGTGCTTTCTTTGTGGCTCAAAGAGTGATTTCAACCAAACAAATTGCTAATATGGAGAAGTCACTGCAGGATGTTCATTGATTCCTGCAAGAGGTTACGTATCATGAAGGGGTCCGAAGCAATTGGCCTAGGTATTTGAGCAAATCTTTCTCATGGTCAATTTCATCATCCATGTGTAGAGCACTTATGGCTCTGGATCTGAAAACTTTAATCTGACTTATCTTTAACTGTTTGCAGCTCCCAGGGCCATGGAGAAATGTAAAAACAGGAACTAGATGTGGAGCATGACCTGCTCTGAAGTCACTGTGGGGGTTGACTTAGGTTCAGATGGAGGGATGTGGAATAGCCGGCGAATGAAGTAGATTATGTGTCCTTTTATGTTCTAAGACTTCATTATTTATCTTGGGCATTAAGGCTTGCCTAGCCAGTCAGCAACAATGTTGCTCAGCTTATCATATATCTTCTTCGTAAGTGGGCTTGTACCTTCAATGTTCATAGTATTGTCACAAAGCCTTTTGTGGAACTAAAGGGAGAGGGACATGGATATTTTGACATGGTATGCACAGGTCAAGAAGCAGGTCATGTATATCTGGAAGGAAATTAACAAGGAGATAATTAAAATTAGGACAGTGTCTATTATGTTGTTTTATTAGGAGTTGAAGTGCTTGGGACCAAACTTAGGCCTATGGTTTGATGAGACATTATGTAGACTGAAACTTATTACTGAATATCTCTGGAGCATGTAGATCTAGCTCTTTCAGCAAGGGGAATGGACTTATTGAAGGTCAGAGTTGTCAAAATTCCAGTTTACCAATTCAGGAGCTATTTATATTTTGAAATCTGGAGAGATGAAGTATAAAATCCTTTTCAATATTACGAGAGANAACCCTAAAGACTTGGTAGTTTTATTTGACTGAACAATGAGTTTGATAAAACTCGAGATATCAGTATGCAGCTTGAAGTGTGGCTTTATATATTAATGTATAGCTTTTAATGTTTTAAATGTAACCAATGCTGTTTTTTCCCTCAATGGAGGTGTCTGGATGTCATTTGTGTCTATAATTTATGTTGCAAACATGTTAATTGTACTTGTTGAAATTGCTTGGTAGTAGTGTTTCTTGCGTGTAGGGATCATGAGATGATGGCCATAGGAATCAGATCAATTAAATCTTTATGGAGAAGGTTATTATTGGTCATGCATTTGTGTGATGTCGAGAAGATCTCAGCTTACTTGTATTGAAATTATGCTATGAAGATTGCTTTAGTTTTTTTTAATGGTAGAATACTTCTTATATTTATAAAGACACATGAAGATTGCTTTAATTAGCTTGCAAAGAGATCATGAGCAAGGGTTTGACAGTATTCACTGATAGGGTATTTATCAGAAATAATATATAGAGCTAATTATATATTGTGTGATTTGTTAAAAGGCAGCTTTAGAATCCTCTAGACTCTGGTATTCACTTTTGGACCAATTGAGGATAGCAGTGTCTGCAGCATAATTTCAAAAAATAAAAGACTAATCAATAAAATGGCTTTGGATTGCACATTTTAGCTACTTTTTGCCTTTTACACTTAATTGAAGTTCACAGTTATATGCCGATGACATGTTTGTTGGATGCATTGCAACTAGGAGAGTCTGCCATTTATATATATTTTGGAATGGATTGATTAAGGAATGCATCGACTAATATCACTGGCTATGCTTCTTTTGATTAAAATGTTGTTAAATTATGTGCTTTTAACTCTACTGCTATCTCTCTCTCTTCTGGTCAGTAAATCCTTTCAAGATCGAAGTTGCTTAGATGGCCTTCTCTTGTTCTCTACCATCATTATTGTTTCTGTGAGAGTTGTCTGTGATGGGATGTGGGGTCAAGGAATTAGATGAAGTGGAAAATGAGTGAATAATCTGTTGCTTTCCTCTGTTCATTCTTGTGGGTGTGAGTTGCATAAATGATTGAATGGGCAGTTGACGAATTAAATGTGATGGGAAATAGCATTTAGATGACCTGTTGTTTTCCCTTTTTCTTTCTTGCTGCTGTGTATTGCATCTATGATGGAGTTGGAAATTGTGTTGATGACTAGTTGTTTTCCATTTTATGATTGCATGTAGTGTTAAGGATTTGTTGATGGAAAAATGATAAGAAATGAAATTTAATAATTTTAGTCTTGTTTTTTATTCATTTTTTCTTGTGGAGGTGGTATTGTCCGAGTGGAAGAAGTACAATTTAAGTAGGCTTAATGGTTAAAAACATGTGTTTCTTCTAGAAGGTCACAAGTTCAGACACTAATCTAGTCTAGCTAATCTGTGAATTTAAAAATAGATTAATATTATTATTATTAAGACGATGAAAAGCCTGCATGGGTGTGGCTCATTGGCCATTCGCTTGATATGAAGTCAGATGTTGTAAAGGAGGTCACGAGGTCAAATCACCCCTGGGCTTACCCATGTCCCATGCTTGCGGGCTGCTGTGGGGCACCTAGGGGTGTAGTGGTAGCGGGAATGGATCTCTAGACGCCGTGTCACGCGAGGACCAGCCCAGTCCCCAATTGCAGATTCCCCTAGTCACAAAAAAAGAGAAGAAATGTAAACATTGAAGAAAAAAATGTCTTTCAACTAATTTTTTTTGCTGACAAAGTGCTCAGTGCTCAGATGTAACTTTGTACTTGGTACAGGCAACCATCCTTCTCAGTCTTGATTGGGCAAAGAAAGTGATAACATAGTCCATGACACAGAAATAAATCTTTACTTATGTGTGAAAAAAAACAATAAATAGTGACTCTGTTTTCTTGGGAGTTCTGAGGATTCCGTTCAAAGTGTTTGCAGCAAGGATGGTCCCTACAATTTTTGCTTGATTTCATATATATATATTATATATATATGAAAAAAATTGACTTTACTGATGAGCTCATCCTGTTTTGTACAGTATAACCACCCATGTGGTGGAGAGCTTAGGAATCAGCTGACGACCACATATTCGATTCTCTCTCTGGTAGAGTTTCTAATGTATACCACGACCTTTTTGCCAGCAGGACAATGAACTCCATCACAACAGCTGTAGTATTTGGCTCCTTCCCACCAAACCCACCTAGAAGTTGTGTTGAGCAATCCTTATTTAATGTAAATTTATTTGTTAATCCCTGCTTAATGCCATCTGTTTGGTAAATAAGCCAAATAACTCCTTACTGCCAAATAACAACAATTATGCCTTGTCTCCCATGTGATGCATTAAATAATTGAAATTATGAGGGAGACAACACGATATTTATATTCTGTCACTGCGATCCCTTGTCTCATCTTGCCCATTTCTTTATTAACTTGACCCTGATCCTCACTGCCATTGCATATCAGATCTGATTACTACCATTTTCCATTGTTTACTCCTCAAACAATGCAACTTCCAACAACCTTCCGAGAACATAAAAGATGGTGGTGAGTCTGAAGAGGGACATCCTTCTTTAATACATCTTCTTTGGCTATATTTATGGGTAAGTAGTGGAAGAGAATGCCATGGTTGTTTGATTCTTTTTTATATATATTTTTTTGGCTACATTTAAGTGTAAGTAGTGGAAGAGAATGTCATGATTGTTTGATGATGCTTAATCTTAAGTTTCAACAACTTATAGAGAAAATAAAAATAGTGATGAGCATGAAAGAGAGCCATCCTTCTTTAATACATTTTCTTCGGCTACACTCAAGTGTAAGCAGTGGATAAGAATGCCATACAGGCCTGGAAATTCATTTTTCTTGTGCCTGTCAATAAAAATTTAATGACTGTTTCAAGTTTTTGGTGCCTATCATTTGACGGTTTAACCAATTTTGCTGAGTGTCAATTTATTTTTAATAATATATATAAATGTGAATAGTTTTTTTTTATATTATATATAAATATGAGTAAAATATTTATATGAAAATTTACTGATTAAGCAAATTATTTAGAGATTGTTGTTGAAAAAATCTAAAGCTCAGAGGGGAAGACTGATAATATAATTAGAAACATAAAATATAAATAAATACAATACACATACACAGAAATAGAGAAGTCTAGCATTTATACGTTCCTAGATTAACTGGAAATTAAGAGCAGCCTAGAAGCTGACCCAGCACAATGGCCAATAATTATTAGCTAAGTTTTAGTAGTTAACATAGGTATTAAAAATTTTGACGGGTTATCTAAATTCATAAACTTATTTATTTACCTGTCAATGTTGACGTTTTTATCAAAAACTTACATGTCAAATAAGTGTAAAAATGAAAAAAATGTTCTGTGGAACATCAAATTCCAGGCCTGATGCCATAGTTGTTTGATGGTAAGATAGTTACTTGGAATTTGGTTAAAGACGTTTTCTTCAGTTACACTCTAGTGTAAGTAGTGGATGAGAATGCTATAATTGTTTGATGATAAGATAATTGGTTGGAATTTAGTTATGAATAATTTAATAAAACTTGAGAGCAATTGACTTGGATGAATAACTTACAAATCTGTAACTAATTTCCTTAGCTTTAGTGACTTCATAGTTAAGTTTCTACAATAAACACCTAGAATTAGAAAACTGACAACCAATTTTTGGCTTACTTAAAACTACCATCCTGGAATATTTTTTTTCTGGGTACAACTCCATAATTAGAGTGTTACAGGTCATTAGAACAATAATAATTAAAATTTCAAACAATTATTGTGTATAAAATCTCAATCATGAATGTCTTAACAAAAACAAAAAGAAATTAATTACATTTAAACTTTTCAACGTTGTCCACACAAACTAAGTTTGCCCAGCTCCTTTTCCCTTGGCAGGTTCAGTTTCAGGCTCAGGTATATGTCTGATCGTGATACCCTCTCTCCTTGGCCATATAATCTGCATTTGGAAACAGTACAATTTTGTCTTATTGTTTGTCGTAGTTCAATATGATTAATATTTCGTCCATGCAGTTTAATTAATATGCACTTGGAATGGACTGTTTTCTCATTCTACATGTTTTGTTTAATTAATAAAATATATAGTATTTTTTATTTATTTATATTTTTTTAATATAAAAAATATTTTTAAAAATATTTTTTTGAAAATTTATTAAAATATTTTCTAACAAAGTTTAGTATTATTTATTTTAATTTAGTTAAATATAATTTATAATAAATTTAATGTATAAATCCTCTTTAAATATGTTTATATCACAATACATTGAATATAAATACCAAAAATCCAAATCCATCTATATTGATATAAATATATACATCAGTGTATAGTTATAATATATGTTTTTATATATAAAACTTTGTAACCTCAAAATAAATATTAATTGTTGGGTAAGTTCTGAGAGTGAATTTAAAGGATTATAAAATTTTCATAAAATTATTTTAATGACAAATTATTTATTAAAACAAATAAAAATATCAAACTATTAATCATTGCAATTTTAAAATTTACATCACACAAACATAATTTCACAACTATGGATTGATTGAAATCAATTTAAATATGTTTAGGCTAATTTAATTTATTTTGACTTGGTTTAGTAATTTATATTATGATTTTGCCTGTTTTTTCTTTGGCTTTTTTTTGCACAATTTCAAGGTATTTGGTAAATTTTTTTATAATGTTTAAAATAATATTGTTTAAATTTGTATAATTTAGGTGTTTTTATTTATTAAAGGATACTAAATTTATTTATGCATATACAAATAAAAAGCATGATTTGAACAAGAAGAAATTAGGATTTACTAAAAAAATTGGTTAAAAAAATATAAAAATATATATTAAGAATTGAAAGAACCTTTATTCTAGGTGTCTTTATCTTTTAGTTTTATCATATCATATTATAAAATTAATATTATATTAAAGATTTAAATTTGGGCTAGAAGAGTGCTAAACTTATCTTTCCAAACTTATCTTTAGGTTTTCCTAGTTATATATGATGTGTGGTAAGGAATTTTATCCACCGACAAAGATATCAAATAGTTTCAAACAGTTTCAGGCTTTAGATGCTCTGCTTGTAGATCAACAAAAAAATTTGGCCATTCCAACTCTGTATCCAAACTGGAATTTTAGGCCCCAGAAAGAAAGCGATATGTGCAAACCATCCTAGTTGTAAGGAATATTTTAAGTGTACCCAAAGAGCAAGTATTGGTCTTTTGGGCCCTTATTTTTGTCTGAAGCCTCCAAACTGTACTCAAATTTAGTGGCTTGAGTGCTCACGATGCGAAGTTGTTCTGAATTTCATGAGACCATAAGAGTACGGGAGAAGACCCAAAGAAAGCGCTATTATAGCGGGAGTTCTTGGCTAAATTAGCAGCATTTATATAGAACCGCTAGTGTTGGCAGCCAAAATGAGTGGTTCAAGTGGTTTTGTACAGCGGTACTATATGTGTCGACGTGGCTGTTTGGATTCCGTAAAAAGCA
Source organism: Pseudotsuga menziesii (assembly GCA_001517045.1). Taxonomy (NCBI): domain Eukaryota; kingdom Viridiplantae; phylum Streptophyta; class Pinopsida; order Pinales; family Pinaceae; genus Pseudotsuga; species Pseudotsuga menziesii. Next base: position 95,736 of record LPNX010195745.1, read on the forward strand.
ATTTCGGTCAGCCTGCATTTTTCGACAAAAAGTCGTACCGAAAATGACAGATATTGTGAAACTATTGGAAAGAGAAAATGATGAACGGGACGTGACTATCACTATCGTTGGATTTTTAAATTCCCTGGAAACCACCATACGGTTGCCAAAGGCGAAGATTGTTACAAGTCCACGCCTGTCGAGATACCAAAGCAGTTTTATCCAGATGAATCGGTGGTATTCGAGCACTAGAAATGTCGGGGGAACATTCCCACTAAGGTAGGTATTTCAAGAAGATATTTCTTTTATTTTGCTCATTATAGGATTTAAAAATATATCAAAAACGAATTTGGTATCTTCTATAATAAGGTGATAATGACCATCCTCAAGTATGGAGTTGGGTACATCTTTTCATAAATCAATAAAACATGTTTACACATTAAAAATGCTAATTTAATACTTTAATATTAAATTAGTTAAATCAATAAAGCATGTTTACACATTAAAAAGGTTAATTTAATATTTTAATATTAAATTAGTACTAGTTTTCAAAAATCAAATCAAATCAATGGGTCGTCTTTTAGGGTAGTTGCAAGGGAATTAAGTTGTGGGACTACATGTAAAAGTTGTGGACCTTGAGACTTAATGAGTTCTAGGGGGACATGATGTGTTTGTATATACTTGAAGTGGGGTTGTTAGGGAACATCTTTCTAGAAACACACCAAAGCAATTAATTGAAGATGGGCCACTGGTTGACCCAAGGAGAGTCAATGACTCTTCTTTAGATTTTGTATGGTTGTAAATCTATGAGGACTCCATGAATGGGAAGCAACAACGGCTTTCAAAACCTTACTTACTATCATAAGAAAAGTAAAGTATAGGGAAAAATGCCACAAATTGTACTTGTGGGCCCAGAGGAGAACATGAACGTTTTGATCTTTATTCATGTAGTTAGTCCCTCTCATCTTATAGCCTTTCTGAATTTTAAAGTCTTATAGGTTCATTATGTGTGATGACTTAACCTATTCCACCAACTACATTAAGTTGTCTTGCTTCTAGCATGACATGGGGCCTTAGAAGATGATGCCAGAGTATGGGATAAAAATGTTTATGTTAAACTCTTGACCTAGTCATCCTGGGTTAAAAGGTATAAAGTGGACTGTCCTTGCCTGTACACTCATGGGCCATGCAAAAATGCCCTCCTTCTGTACCTATCAGGTACACTTTTGTTTTCATTTGTATTGTTTGTTTTATGTGATTCCTTGATGGATAGCCAGCGAATAAATACGTTTTAGTAAATATTCCTATAATCTATAAAGCTAAGGTAAGTTGGTTTGGATATGGTTGAGCCATATATTGGTCAATTTGGATTTCCAATAAATTTATGTAAAGAAATTTATATGCGATTCCTTTTTCACTTTTCCTTGTTTATTTGTTCTATAGGTTGGTATGAGGATAATGCCACTAAGAGGAAATTTGAAGTTGTTTGAGGATATTTTTTTTAGGTAAAAAGGTATTTTAATTTTTTTATGAATATACAGAAATTAGTTGAAAAAGAAGTATTTTAAAAATTTAGTTGAAAAAGAAGTATTTTTGGGTGTAAGTTTGAAGTTGTTTTTGTTGTACTATATTATTATACAATTAAATATATCTATTATGTCGTAATTTTGTATTCATTTTTAGGTTAACATTATGCGAGTAGGATAAAAGACAACTAAAACGCCTTTCTTTTCTGGTTAATATGGGATAATAACCGGTCAAAATTCTTCATCAAAATTGCTATTTTCTCAATTTTACAATTCCAATAATTATTAAGTGGTTTTGAGACTAAATCCACAATTTTAAAACTACCCAGATCATGAAAATTGCGAATTGAACAACCAAAATTGTGATTTTAACAAGAATTGTTCTACCGGATTCTGACGAGTTGGGGGCGTTCTGGTTAGAGCTTACACTGCTCCAGCATTATGTGGTATCATGTAAGTTTTGGTCATATTATTCACTACATGTTGTTATGCCATTATCGTATTATTGTATATCTTGTAAGTCACATTTGTATATCACGATAACAAAAAGGGCATGGTTTAAGGTGTATTCGATAACAATTTTTTTCATCTAACTATGTCCATTGAATACATACACTTTCACAATTTTGATAGAGGTATAGTATTAAACCTCTCTCATTGATCATCAGATTAAGGGAAGTACATAATAGTACAACCAACAAGAACCTAGAGATTGAAACATCTTGTATGTCGAAGTTTTGAGGATCATTGTGAGGTAGAGCTACAACCTCTAGGTGATTATTACAAGAATGGTTCAAGTGCTTTAACAAGATATATGATATATATAATTATACAAATATGTCTAAGACTTAGTTCCAAAAATCATTGACATTCCATAACAGTCTTGGGCGACAATTGACATTCTCAATTGTAGGCATGTGCATACACGACTTAAGTGTGCATGAACAAAGATGGAACTTGGTGCACAAGTTCTAATAAAGTTGGATGCATGTGGCATTCTCTAAATGCTATAAAGGTTTTGAGGCATTACCCCTAGATCATAATGGATATACTTGGTGTGTTGGGGTGCTTGAGAGCTAAGAGAGAAGGATTAACATACACAATTAAGAACGTTAAAATAATTCTTGTGCAACTTTCTATGATTGCTACAAATAATCTAACTTTTAGCAAATATAATATATTTCTATTTAAAATCTCCAAAAATTAATCTCATAAAAATATTTTTTTAAATTAGATAATATAATTTATTTTATTAAAACACTTTATATTTAATTAAAATGTTTATTAAACATGTAAAAATGTATAATTTTTAAATTTACATATATTAAATATAAAAAAAACATATATTCAAACTTTAATTTAATATTATTAAAATCAACTCCATAACTCATCTTTAAATCACAATCCAACGAGAACTCACCGTAACTCAACCAACCACTTACAACAAATAAGAATACTCACATAAAATGTTTTATAGTATTTTGAATGGTGAAAATGAAATGTATCTTTCCCATATTAAAATATAATTATTAGCATAGTGTCATGGAGCTCAATTGATAGGGACATTAATGCATAAGATGGCCCACAAGAAATGAAAGTGGTTGTGCAACTATCTGGTTTTAATGCATGAGAGGGATGTATATTCGTTTATCCTAACATGATTATTATGAACTTAATATGTGATGTTGTTTGTTTTTCAAAAATAATTGTATTATTGTAGTGGCCCCATATGCTTATCCAACAATTGATGTTGCTAGTTGTAAAGTTTGTCTTTGCCTATTCACAAATATGGTAAAGGTGGAACATAAAGGAATTGAAGATGTGATGAAATTAATTTAGTGGAATATTTTAATATTCAAGTTAAATATTATAATGTGTTTTTTTATAAGTAATATTTATTATTATTATTATTATTTTTAATTTAAATATAAAAAAATATTTATAATATTAAATATTATTATAAAAATGAAAATAAAATATCTAAAATGATGATCAAATCTTTAAAATCACATTAACAATATAGTAATAATTTTTCATATTTATACAGGGGTGGGAGGTGCGAGGGGATCCTTTTGGACTCGAGAGGACATGTTGAACACGCCTTTGCTTGGGGTCTTGGACATAGGACCAACAATGAGGCCAAATGGTTGGCAATCCTTCAGGGGATGCAATCTTTAGCCAACAGAGACTTCTCCAAGATTGCGATATTCAGAGACTCTCATTATGTCATAATCAAGATGATCAATGGATACACCACTGGCTCCATAAAATGTCGTTGCTTGCACGACAAAATCATTCCTCTCATGATCAAGACTTATGATCTCTTCCACATCCTTCGCACAAACAATTCAGCTGCGGATGCCTTGGCAAACATGAGGGCCTCCCTCCCTCAAGGTCAAATTAGTCTGAATGAACAAGCTCCTCACTTCAAACCTATTCCTTAATGGTTCTTTGGGATTCATGCTTCTACCCCCACTGCTTTTGGTTTTCTCCCATGGCAATTCTTGAATTTCCTAGCACTCTCCCTAAAGGCCTCATCAAAGCTCTCACCCACTCTAACCCTTATCACTCCAACCTTAATCAACCTAACCTCTTTTCCCCTTATCCCTCCATCCCTCCTCACTCCACCGCCTCATGCCTTCCATTCCCCACTGGCATCCACCTCGCGATCTTTCCCGAAGGGCCTCCAGCCTTTAAGTGTTGTCCTGCCTCTCTCCATCCTCCCGCCACGTGGCCTCAGCACTACACTCTCCTTCCTTCGGTCTCAGCAGACTTTATTGTTCACCTTCCTCAGGTTAATTGCACCCTCCCCTCGCACGCTCCAGGTCTTTTCGCTCCCTTCACTATGTCTTCCTCTCTGAGCCGCTCCCATCCTCATTCCACTCTTGGTCTTCGCACTGTCCGTTATGTGATATCTCCGGAACGCATCCTCTTGGATGTCATTGCAGGTGTAGACGAAGGCTGGATGCAAGAAGTCCCGTGGGAAACTCTTCCTCTCACCAGGGATTTTGTGAAGGAAAGACTGGCTCTCCCAGCCTTCTCCACCTGTTCTTGCAGCACCCTTTCTGGAACTTCTCTGTGGTTTTTGAATTTTGATTCTGGTCCCGCCCTCTCCTCCGACGCTCAGTCTTTCATTGCTGGAAGCAACTCGATTTTGGGCTGTCATTGCTCAGGGTGGAAAGTAGGTGCAATTGGCACATTATCCTGCCGAAGCAAGACTGAACAAGACTCCCTCCTGCAAGAGCTTAATACTCTCAAGCTAATTCTCAATGGTCTCTTTGTCGAAGAACAGGCCTTCGTGGTCGCTGGCACAGTTTGTGCTCTCCACAACAACTTCTCCCGCATTGAAATTTCTCCCTGTCAAGGCAGAATGTCGTAGTCTAACGAGAACACTGGCATAAATGATTTGAAGAAAATCCTCAGTCGCCTCTATGAAATGATGGCCATAGGCATAGTGGATAACAAGGAAATTGCTCAGGCGGTCAAGAGCATGGGGGAAGTGGTCAGTTACACATCTCTTCAAATCAGTAACCATGATGCAAGGATTGATGACAATGAAAGTAATCTCAGGGAAATGATGGGCAAGGTGGTCAGAATCCAAGAAGACCTCCAGCGCTTGATAAGCATGAATCAATGCAGCAAGGCCTTCGAAACTCCAGCAGCAGCAACGCACCCCATGGAGGAGGAATCGGTGGTTCAGCCTATGAAGCCTACAGGCAATCCTTAAAATGGTTTTTTAAGTTTTTAAGTTTTATTGTCTTTTACTTTGCAGGCAGTTTATAAGGGTATACACTACCCCAGGCATTAGATGTTTTGAAAAAACTCTCTGTGGAGTTCTTTGGTCATCCCCATGGACCAGTTTTGTTTTCTGCATTTTTGAACTGCAAGAACTCTCCTTTCCCGCTCTTACTTTGTAATGAATGACTGTGCACAACCTGTTTTATATAAACCTTTCTTAATTCCTGTTAAAATAAAAATAAAAATTCATATTTATAAAATAAAGTTATAACTTAGTAATTTTTATTTTTATTTTCAATAAGTTATCCAAAATAAGTGTTACATTTTCATACTTTAACTTTAATTTTAATTTTGACAGTTATTTAATTCCAGTTTTATATACATATAATTTTAATTTAATTTTATATCATATTTTTAAATTTAAATTATTAACAATAAACCATATTTCAACCAACAAATAATGCAATTAACTCTTTTAAATATAACCTAAAGAATAATAATAAAAACATAAATTAAAAAAAATCTTCTCAACAATAATTGAATTTTGAAAATAAATATTATTAATTTTACAAACTCAAAATAAACTATCAAATCAAATCTCGTGGTCTATCATGCTATTATAAACATAGCATTAACTAACAAAGTATTCATCTCTTATAGTTGGAAAAAAGACCATGTTACATCATCTTAATAATGACATAATCCACCAAAAGTTAAGCATCACATAATTTATAATTAAGACCAACAACCATAATTAAGCATGATTTAGGATTAATTAAATCAAAGGGATTTTAAAGTAATAATAATAGACTCACCTCCCTCAATCTAACACGTGTCCACGTGTCCCCTATAATAATACTACTTTTTAGAGAGTACTCCTCCTATGTTGGTATGTTTGAAGTTCATTTTCACATATTTTTGAACAATTTTAATTCTAATTTTTTTTTTTTTTAATTCAAGTGAATTACTATAACTTATTAATGACATGTAATATTATTTTTCTTATTTTTTCTTTCTTTTTTAATAATATATATATAGATTTTTTTTCCAGAAAAAAAATTTCGTGCTTTTTTTTATATTAAAAAATATGAAAAATCATTTTTACTAAAACTAAAAAAGGCTTACATCAACGAAGGTGTAGCTCAAAAGAGTTACCACATCAGCAAAAGAGGATATTGACAACAATATACTATTCATACATCATATGACCAATCGTATCAACAAAAAACTCCTCAAGAGAATCCACAAAGCTGTAGTGCTTTGTTCCATAAAAAAACATAAACAAGCCTATAACATGTCAAGAATCAAGTAAACATGGTATGGTTTTATGGGGCAGTCCCAAACCCCAATCAATGGAAAACCTCAAGAGGATAGAGTGAAGGGGACTCAATCTCCCTGAGAAAACTTAAGTGATTTTGGAGCACTACACCGGTTAATTATAGCAAAAACCAGGGTAGAAAAAAGGCCCCTCATACGTGCAGAGTGTTTGAGAGGGAAACTCTACACATGACCTCCATGTGGATGATCAATAGAGAGAGGTACAAGAAGTTTCCAGGGAACAAAGATCGATCCATGATACGCTTCATATTTTATATCCTTAAAATGATTGACAGTTGAATAATTAGAGTGAGTATTCGCCTCCGCGCAGGGTTGTTGGCAATATGGATTATAGTTGTCATTGATGTCAAAATAGTTCATGAATGACAAAGGATAAACACAGGACATCAGATGGCAAAGTGAACTCAGTGAAAGACAAAGGAAAGACAAGGTGAACTCAGTATAAGTCAAAGGAAAGACAAAGGTAGTGATGACATGGCATGAATGATGAAATGACAGATATGATGACATATAATAACATAATTGATGGCAAATTAGTAAGAGGCATTGACTATGATGACAAAGTAGATGATGTGACATCATTCTGGAGAAATATGGCAATTGGTGAAAATCAGGAATTTCACCAGGAAATTGACTAAGTATGGATAAATAGTCAAAACTAGTCTAAGAGGGTCTAAGAGATTGACCGCCCTAAATCATGGGTTAGAGTAAATGCCCGCAACACATAGGGGTATTGTAGTGTGTTTACTTGTCTATCTAACCATGGTCCTAGTTCTCCTTAAGCATGTATGGAGAAAAAGTCATGGATCTGCCAAATTGGGGTTCCAAGATAAACTTTGAGAAAGTCCCGAAAATGACTAAGTGCTAGAAGAGGAGGTTGATAAGGCATTTGGAAATGCCCACCAGAGATTGTCTTGATGATGATAAGTCTATCTGAGGGCATGGGGTTATTCTTTGATGAACTGACTATTTGGCCATGTTCTTAGTTTTTCTTATAGTGATCACATGAGCGAAATATCAATCTGCCAAAACAAGAGAAACATTAGTTGACATTAAAAATGAGTAAGAGTTAAAACCAATGATCGACGAGTAAACAAATCAATGGTTAGGATTTGTCCTGCAATAGATCGACGGTTCGAAAAAGCGTTGCGGGAAAGCCATTACGGAAATGGAAAAGTAGACAGGAGTGAAGTTCCGCAATAGTTTAGAAATGAATGGTGAGGAAGCATCCCACACAAGTTCCGATGGTTAAGGATCAGTTCCGCAAAGGATAGGTGGAAAAGGTGAAGTTCTGCAAAAGAGTATAGATCGACGGTTGAGATTAGATCCACAAAAGATCTAAGGTCGAGAAGAGTTCCGCAGGTGTATGAAGATCTACGGCTGACGAGCATTCCGAAATAGATCTACGATAGTAGGAGGGTTCCGCAAGAAAAGGAGTGCGGAAGAAGAGATATGAATCTGATCAAGAGATCAATGGCCATGGTTGAATTCGAAAGGAAATCTACGGTGACGAATGATTGCCGCACAAAGAAAAGTGAGGATTCGCAATCTAAATTAGATCGTAGATCGACGGACAGAGATGAACCCGCAAGGAAATCAATGGTTCATAAGAAAAGCAAAAGGTGAAAAGCGGAAGGCAGAGAATCGCAAAAAGTTTGTGGAAAATGTCATAGTTCTGCATTTCGCATCCCACGATTAGGAAGATCGACGGTCAGAAAGACATCCGTGAAAGATTGACGGCATGGAAAGGCTAGTGCAGAAAATGGAAGGCGGAGAATTGTGAAAGCAACGTTTTGAGCTTTTGAGAACCCGCATTCCGCATTCCACAATCTGAAAGATCGACGGTCAGGAGACATCCGTAAAATATCAACGGTGCGGAAAGATTGGTTCAGAAAGCGGAAATTGGGAAATGGTGTTTGGAAAAAGTCACATATCCGATATCCGATTTCCACCTCAGATCTACGAGCACGAGAGGATTGAAGGAGATCAATGGTGCGGAACTGTTGAGGTGGAAAGATAAGTGTGGAAAGACATTTTGAGAAATGTCGCAGTTCGAAAATCTGCATATGGCATCCTATCCTAGATCTATGGTCATGAAGAAGCCTGATATAAGATCAACTACTCAGGATGGTTGCGGAGATGGAGAATGTGAAAGGAGGAAAGGCCAGTGCAGAAAGATGCCCGCTGAAGGTTTAAAGAAGACATAGGCGCGAATAACAGAGAACTCAAGCCCACGTTTTGGGAGAAAACATGCCCAATAGTCAGAGATAATTAAGCCCACAGACTAGTAAAGTGTGGAAGCTTGTGTTGTGGGGAAGAGGATTCCTACAAAAGACATTCGAAGAGGTGTGATTGAAAGGATACTTAGTTTAATAAATGAAGAGATCTAAAGAGTCATAATGTTGAGAGGGCGTGAGAATGATTTGAAGAGATGATTGAAAGATATATAAACAAAAGATCAAATTATAAGTAAAGTGTCTCTGTCATCCCGATCTATGTAGCCAAAACATAAGACAAAGACCAAAGAAGAGTAACAAGAGACAAACTTTGTAAAGAATATCTGGAATTTTGATAAAAATACATACAAGGGTGGAAAGGTGGTGCTAGAGTAGACTACATGCTTGCAAGGAGGTCTTAGCCTCCTTCCAGTAGTGGCTGGAGAATCAGGGTATTGGTGTATCCTTGTCTGTAGGTGCAGGTAGAAACTAGGGTGTGGGTGCATCCTTCAGTAGTGGCTGAGAAAATTGGGGCATTAGAGGAAATTTGAAGTCTAAAATGGGCCTCCTAAGGAAAATAATAAAATAATAGTTAAAATAATAAAATAATAGTTATCAATTTTGGAGGAAGAATGAAAAAAACTATTTTTTTGTTCGTATTTTCGACATATCTCCCTGTGGTTTTACTCAAATTATGAGCGGGAGAGCTCTTTTGATGCGTAATTTAATTCTGCATCCAACTAATACCCACACTGCATACTTTTGATAGAACCCGCTACCCCAAAAATAAGAAATACCTGAAAAAATGTGATGATGACATCCAACGAGCCCTCCTGCTAATAATTTGAGTAAAAACACAGGGAGATATGTCGAAAATACGAACAAAAAAAGTAGTTTTCTTTTATGATAAATATGTCAATTCAACCATTATGGTTGACTCATNGATTGTGGTCTCTAGCAAGTGGGTGCTTGCAAATAACTATTGTATATTGTAAAAACAAAGTTTTGCAGATAATAGAAATGTGTTGGTGGTTTACCTTATGGGGTTCCACATTAAAACATTGTGTCCAAATTTGTTTTTACATTTTATAAAATAAAAGAAACTGTGTTTAATTTTCTGTCATTGATTCACCCCACCTCTCAGTGACAAGACCCAATTCATCATGATCATTGAAGATGGGTCCCAGTAGCCGATATCGAAGTCACAAACATGCCCCACAACATGAAAGCCATCGATGAGTATCTGTCCTGTAAACACGACCCAGGAAATTCACCACACTCAGGATCATTACCCTGATGAGACGAATGACAATGCACGTCACCACCAGAAAAATTGTTAGGTAAAGCCTCCAATTCAAGAGAAATTTTTTTCTTAAGATCTAGCTCCTAGATAGTCATGGATTTATAGACTTGTCATTTAGAAGGACGAGATAAAATGACCTCATCATTAATGGCAGTAGAGGATAGCTCATGAATCATCACACTGGTCTAAGTCAAAGGATCCTCCTACAGAAGGGGTGGAGTATAAAAAAAAGAGTACTTCCAACGCAATACCACCATTAATTAGAATTGTTGCGGAGAAAAATCCTAAATCCATACCCTCCAACAACAATGATAATCATGATGCATAAGCAGCAATTCGACTAAAATCTCCAATGATCTGATAGACAGATGCTGAGAAGGATGAGTAGAGGATCCGTCAAACATGGCTCCACCGTTTACACAACAACTGTCAATGATGGGGTCTAGCCCCGAATCAAGAAAATCGACACCCTCACCCGACAAGGAGCCATTAAGCATCGGTAAGGATGTCACCTCATTCATACTAGCGTCAAAAGCTATAGATACCATATGTCTAGGAGAATCCTTAGAGAGAGCCTTCTCTTGCAAGGAAGATTCTAGAGTGATGCCCACGTCCAAGTGATTTGCAACAGATGGTTGGAAAGGGAGAGAGAAATATTTCAATAGGTGACCATATTGGTGACATTTGCTGCAACATAATGACACCCCACCATAGTCTAGCTTTTGAATGCAGGACTTGTCACTCTTATAAATAATGATTTCAACTGCAAGTCCATCCATAACATCAATGTTGACTTTAATTTTGGCCTTAGTCATGATTCTGGAATGCTGAAATATCACATCATCTCTGATAAACAACCCAAGATCCTTCTTGATCAAAGAGAAACTTTGACCAGTCTATAGTTCTAGCGGGAGGCTAGGAAGAAGCAGTCAAATGGGTCAAGTATATATTTTCTCTCGCCTTACATTAAAAATGGGGGTCCAACATTTAAGCTTCATAACAACTGAGCTCTGAGACCAAACCCCATCCTGGATAAATGCAATATCCTCACTAGTCCTAAGAATGAATCCCACGTAGCCCTTAGCTAGAAGAAAAAAATGAGAGGGTTAACCAAGTATAATGGTCTAATGAGTACCTAACCATGCCTTGAGGGTTTGATATCCCATTTTTTGGTCGGTAAAATGGCCCACCAATGCAATCTCCAACAAAATGATAACTTCACTCATAGGAATGCCATCCCCTAAGACAAATTGATCGGTCTCTATTTCAGCTTGACACAAGTTTTGAAAGGCCTAGAGTGGCCTGATGGAATCTTATCTCTCTTAATGTACTCAAACACAAACAGATTGTGAGACCCCTTGTAGACAACATGGAAAGGATCAAAATCCCAATAAGATAAGGCTTCCAAGCAAAGCAAGTAGAATCCCTCAAAGTAGTATAAGCGTGAAACCAAATGCAAAAAAACCCCACGAGGGACAGGTTCCAAAAAAAACCAACCACCAATGGAATAGAGAGTAGGGACAATAAGTGACGAAAGACAGGTAAATAAACAATGGTGGGTAGCCACCCATGAAAGAAGAACAATATAAAACCTTTTGAGCATCAATCAATCATGAAAGAACTGTTAAATTTACAACATCATGAGTCATTCTGCAAGCCAATCTTGTGTATCAAGACTGGGCATCATGTGTTGAGGCAGGGAGCTTGAGTTGGACTCAGGAACTTGGAGTAAAATTCTTAGGTTGGACTCAACAATGACTAAGCCTAATGTGTAAAGGTTAATACTCATGTGTTGAGGTGAATGCTTTGATATGTCAAAGTGATGATGCTGTATAGTCTTGTTGGATAAGGCTAAGGGCTTGTGTCTCAAGTTGGATCCTCATGTGTTGAGGTGGACGTCATTTGTAAAGGTGATGCTTTTAATGTCGAAGCATTAGTATTGTGTGATGTATTACTAACCATGGTCACTCGAGATGGATAATATATTAAGTCTCCTCTAGAGACTGACCACCTATAAAGTGAATTACTTTAGCATATGACCACTTGGAATGAGAGTAATATAATATGATCACAACATTGGACAAATATTATTAGTATAATTTAATATGATAGATAAATTAAAGTTAGCATATATCAACCATGCAGATAAGATAAGAGATAAAGATAAGATGCATATAGAACAAAGATAACCCGAATTTCTCATGAGAATGACTTCAGTTGATTAAGGAGAACTCAATTAGTTAAACTAAAGTGATATTAACAACGAGTACTTAAGTTATTTAAGGAGAATTCACAATGGTAGGCTTTAGTAAATCAATCAACATGATTTTAGTTAAGAAGTGTTAACTAAAGTGTTGATAAAGAATAATTAGTTAACTAAAGTGTTTTGCATGACAACACTTTAGTTAAACTAAAAGACATCACTTTAGTTAAACTAAAAGATGACACTTAAGTTAAAAGACAACACTTAAGTTAAAAGGCAACACTTAAGTTATAACACTTGAGTTATGACACTTGCATGACAAAAATTGAGTTAGAATCCTAAGTGGTATAGCAGTTAGTTAGAAGGCGAGTTCATCCTGAAGTCAATAGAGTATGAATATAATGTCAAAGTTGAAATACATTGTGCATTGTGTTATGCAGGATTCAAGAAACCGAAGAGCGCATCTATTATCCTAAGAAATAATTCACTATATTTTGCATGAGAGCCTAACTCCCATGTAGTGTCCCATGTAGTGTTTCACTACATCTTGCATAAGACTGAATTTGGAGAATTATTAATGTGTTGGACATGTTGCAAAGATTATCTGGTTGATATCTCTTCTCTATTGTTTAGTGATAACACTTGGGGTGTTTGGGTTCTCTCTTATCTTGCACTTGGGGTGCCAAAATCAATCTACAATTGTTAAAGTCATTTTATGCTATCTATCATTATTGTACTAAGAATATTTGTTGGGGTTTTTCATCCTCATTTTTTTGAGGGTTTTCCCTGTTAAATTTTTAGCAAATATGAAGATATTTGAACTTAATTTTTTCTACTTGTAGAATTGTTGAACACTGGAATCAATAGAACATTCAATCACACAAATCCTTCATCCAAAACACAAGATGTACCCCGGGAAAACCCTCAAAATAATGAGGATGAAAAACCCAATAGTTCTTCAGAGTATAATTATGATAGATCGGAGAGAATGTCTTTTACACAATTATAGATTGTCTTTTGACACCCCTTGTGATAGATACAAGAGAACACTGATGCAATAGAGAACATAGAACAATTATATGAACTTTCCATGTGCCCAACACATTAATAACAAGTCAAAATCACTACCATGCATACAATAACAAATGGTTGCATGAGAATTGTGCACTACTTACACCAAAACTATGAATTGCCTTCAATAAGCATTGATCTGGTACATTGGATTCTTCATCATGCATAGCATATGTGCCATGCCTTTCATATTTGACATAAACTGATGCTTAATTGACTCCACTCGCCATCTAGATGAATGTTTGATCACTTAATTAGGATGTTAAATTAAGTGTCATAATTCTTTAACTCAAGCATCGTCATGCAAACAGTTTATAACTGAAGTGTCATCTTTTGTTTAACTTAAGTGTCATCTTTTAGTTTAAGTAAAGTATAAATACTTTAGTTAGCTAGTTATTCCTTATTAATACTTAGTTAACTATTATTAACTGAATCATGCCGATTGATTTACTTTGGAGTGTTCATTGTGAGTTCATTAATTAACTAAAGCATACATAGTGGCTTTAGCTGAAGCTCACTAATTCGATTTCACTTAGTCATTACATAGGAAATTCAAATTCTCTCTTTTTCTCTATTCATTATCTCTTTATCTTTTATCTTACTGCATGGTCAATATGTGTTAACTTTAATTATCTATCATATCAGATTATACTTAGAAGAATTGTCACATGCTATGATCATATCATATTACTCTCGAATCATATAGTCATATTCTAAAGTAATTCATTTTAGAGGTAGCTAATCTCTAAATGAGACTTAATAGAAATCTGTGGCCATGGTTAATAATACATCACATAACATTGTTGCTTCAACATGCAAAGCATATTCCTTTATAACTGAAGGCCCACCCCATCGGTACCCACTATAACTAGGGGTCAACATGAGAATCATTACCTCTATACTGGAGGTCGACCCCATAGGTACCTACTATAACTGGAGGTCCATATGAGAACCATGACTTGATATACACACAAGTATGAAGCCTTGTACTTCAAGACTTTACAAATTCATCACTTTGATAAATCAAAGCATTCACCTCAACACAAGAGGAATAACCTTTATAACTAAAGGCTTAGTCATCCTTAGGTCCAACCTAAGAATCTACCCTAAGTTACTGAGTCCAAATCAGTCTCTCTATTTCAACACACGAGGCCCAATCCTGGCTGCACAAGATTGGCTTGGAGAATGAATTACGATGATGTACATTTAACACTTCCTGTTAGCGAGGGAGGAATTATATGCCATACCAATATTGTATCGAATGTACCTAAACTTCATCACTAACCGAGGATTTGTTAACACATATGCAATATGCTCATCAATAGCAATGTACTAGATTTTCACTGTACATTTCTAGACCACGTATCAAATGAAGTGATACTACATTTCAATGTGTTTTGAATTTCCAAGAAAGATCGAATTTTTCAGAAATCTTGATGCAACTCTCATTTCCACATATAATAACTGTAGGATCAAGCTTCTAACCAGAAAATCCTGCAAGCATATTTCTCAGCCACATTGCTTCTTTGCAAGCAATACTGGCAACAATGTACTCTACCTCGGTAGTACTATGTGTAACTAAGCCCTGCTTCTTGATGGACCAAGATATCTTAGAAATACCTAAGCTATAATAGTATCCAGATGTACTCTTGCAATCCACAATGCTACCACCCCAATCAAAGTCAATATAACCAAGTAATAACATCCCTCCACTGGAGGCATGCCTGAGTCCATAAGAGATCGTACCCCAGAGGTACCTCAACACATGCTTAGAAATATCCCAGTGTCTGTGTCTTGGATCAGACATAAACTGACTCAGAATACTCACAACATAACAAATATCCGGCCTCGATTGTATCAAGTGTTGATGTTTGAGCAAAATCAGATATGCTTGAACTTTAAAACTTTTATCAATAAATTTCAGCACATATGTATTTCATAAATAAACCACATATGAATCTCATAAATATATAAACCACATAAATATATCATCCACATATAAATATCATAAATTTATCAACCACATAAATCAGCTCCATAAATTAGCCATATAAATCAATCAACCAGGAGAGACAAGATATACCTTGGGAAAACCCTCCAAACATGGAGGATGAAAAACACAAAAATTCTTTGAGTAGGATAGATAGATTTGCAGAGAATGGTTTACAACACATAATAAGATTGTCCAATAAGAGATATCACCACATCACTAGAGAAGAGAGATCCAATGTAACCCTGCAAAAACAACTGTACGCAACTGTATACTGAACTTGTCATATGCCTCGCATATTAATAACAAGCCAAAAACCCTAGGATGTAGAAGGTAGCGCATAGGAGGCTTAGTAAACATATTAAGAGCACCACATAGTATTAAATTGAGCACATAGATCTATGGACAAACACGCAACTCACAAAATAGATCACACAATTTACTCAACAATTGAAGAATGAAACAGTGCAAAAATGGCTTGCAGCTGTGAATGCTTTCATTAATGAAAAAAGTAATCAGATAATAATTACAATGAAGTACAATGGATTTAATAGCCACAAGTAATTCGAATCCACATGAGGAAATTTGAATTGATTAGATTCTACTTGACTGTAGGTAACTAAGACCTTGTCTAAATCACTTTTGGAGGACTCAATAGTTAACTGACCTTGTCTAAACCATAACCGGAGTTCATCGGAGCTCTAAAACACAACTCAAGTGTTAAATTCAGTGTTGACTAAGGCTAACTGACTGTGGTATGTGAGAAATGCGCCCCTCCTGAGTGCATTCATGCAAACCTAGCGCTAACTGAATGTAGAGGACTCGAATTGAATGTAACTGACTCCTAACTTATCTTGACTAATCATCAACTAAACTGAACTGACCTTGGTTGGTTTCGACACTCTGAGTGGCTCCTAAATTGTAGGGATTGGTCTAGGAGGCTCCTAAACTGATGCAATCAAGTGCAATCAGTGGCAGTAGGCCTCAATTAGTGTTCCCCACACTTTAGTAACTGAAACATGTGCCCCAATTAGGCCAAGTGGACCCAGTGGTGCTAGTGAGTAAAAATAGACTGGATGGACTCTTGATTTAGACATGACTCCTGATTTAGACATATGACCAAATTGGAAAAGGGAGGATTAATAATCCTAACACCCCCCTTGAATGCTAACTTGGACAATCTGTGGGCCCTGGTAACTAAGACCATAGGTCACCCATTACATCAAGTAAAATAAAGTAACTGCTTAATACAAGGAGCCGGGGCAAAAACCACATGGGAAAAAGCCCCTCCCCTCTATCTAAGCAGGTAGAATCAGGTCTCAAGTTTGAAAAACTTGAAAATATGTTGCTGCAATCTTCATCTCTGTGAGGTAGCGAAGCAGCATGCATGGTGTGTTGTGCACAAGTATTATGGGGCCTGGCATGTAGACTTCTCCTTCTTCTCCAAAAATGATGATGGAAGGAAGGAGGAATGTAACCTTTGTCTCTTGCTAGATGAAGAGGTGTATGATCATATCCATTCTTCTGAATGTAGTGAGACTGAGCCCTTGCCATATAGCATCTTATAGGGAGTCTATTGCATCTCTCTAAATGAGGTAAGATTGCATGGCATAGCACAAGGGTCTTTCCTTTCTGAGTGTCAGGTGAGTTTCCAGTCATCTTCCTAGATTCTAGTTTGGAAGTAGGGACTGAATCTATATCTGAGTCACCCTGAATCTCAATCTCATAAACTAACAAAGATGGATTTGCAATACTAGTAGAAGCTGTAAAAGAAGTAGATGCAATGATTTTACCTTCCCTTGCAAGTGGCTATTGAGAGTGCATTGGTTTTGAAGGAGGCATGAAATGTGAGAACTCATATGCTTTTGAAGCATGATTTGTAACACCCTTTGCTATGATGCTCCCAGTAGAGATATGTGTGATCTCCACTGAGTCAGGACCAAAGATCACTCGCTTTGGAGATCCAGTATGGGTCATCTGATAGACATATAACAGGTTTGAAGCTAGGGAGGGAACAAATAGCACATCTTTGAACCTTCCATGTTCAAGCTTAATAGAGCCCTTCCCTTTTGTTTTGACTTTATTGTTATTTCCCATCAGAATACTAGGACCATCAAAGGACTGAAAAGAAGAGAATGATTCTCTGGATGCAGCCATATGGTTGGAAGCTCCAGAATCAATGAGGAAGACATGTGCTGATGTGCATCAATCCTTCAATGCATGGCCTTTCCTTTGGTATTCTTCATCTTCTTCTTCTTCAGAGTCATCCTTCCTTGCGCTAGTAGGTACATAAATGTTATGTTTCTTCAAAAGAAGAGCCATTTCATCAAGTTGTCTTCTCATACATGAGCTTTTTGAATGAAAGCCCCTTCCACAGTAATAGCAAAGAACCTTGCCTTTGCCATTCTTCTTGCTTCTCTTTGAACCTGAAGGCTCTTTTGACTGCTCTTTCTTCATAGGAGACTCATCTCTTTGATTCCCTTTGTCATTCACTACCTTATCTCTTCTTGCAATCAGATCTATATCTTTGGAAGATCGAATGATCCCCATTTGGATCAATTAATCATTCTTAGAAATAAGAGATTGGATGAAGTCATTAAGAGTGGGCATCTTCCAATTTGGAGTAGTGATCCTTACTGTTTGGAAGGTGGATACAAAGAATGAGTAGTCTACATTGAGATTTGTGAGAATGGCAAGGATGAGATGATCTTCATCCTTCTCCACTTTGCATTGCTTCAACTGATATATCAGGTTCTTGAACTTTATGAAGAATTCATTTAGTGATTCGAAGTTGGATGGATTAAGAGTGATCAGATCATTTTCTAGCTAATGGATCCTCATCTCATCCTGCTTATCAAATAAGAAGGCAAGCTTGTCCCAAACCTCCTTGGGAGTCTTCAATCCTTGGATGTGGAATCGGAGATCTCTAGAGACTGAGGAGAGCAAGTGTCCATGGGCTTCATCAAGCCTGTTCAAGTACTTTTCTTTGTCATTATCTAAAGCTAGCACTGCCTCTATTTCTTCTATGAGTCTGAAGAGCTGCTTGGTGTGGAGCATTACCACCATGTCTTCCTTCCACTGGTGATAGTTGAAGGGAGTGAGAGGCTCTACTGGATGAGCCATTTTGAATGTAGTAAGAAGGACTGAGCTACTATAGCGAATGCAGTGAGAAGAAAGGGTTGCTTGTAGTGAATGCTGTAAGAAAAGATGATAACCTGTCACAGAATCAAACATACAAAGTAAGGTTGAAAGTCTGCACTTTTGGAATTTCCTTCACACCCAGTATAGTTGATCAAGCAAGCTTGATCAACAATTTCCTAACTTGGGATATTAAGTGGTAAATTCTCCGCTTCTGGTGCAGTATTGGAAGGAGGAGTTTGGTGAAAAAAAAATGATCCAGCTGGAGATCTAAGGAGGAGAGGTGTCTTTTCCACCGAGGCTCTAATAGCATATTAAATTGAGCACATAGATCTATGGACAAACACACAACTCACAAAATATATCGCACAATTTACTCAGCAATTGAAGAATGAAACAGTGCAAAAATGGCTTGCAGCTATGAATGCTTTCATTAATAAAAAAAGTAATCAGATAATAATTACAATGAAGTACAATGGCTTTAATAGCCACAATAAATTTGAATCCACATGAGGAAATTCGAATTGATTAGACTCTACTTGACTGTAGGTAACTAAGACCTTGTCTAAATCACTTTCAGAGGACTCAATAGTTAACTGACCTTGTCTAAACCATAACAGGAGTTCATCGGAGCTCTAAAACACAACTCAAGTGTTAGATTCAGTGTTGACTAAGGCTAAATGACTGTGGTAGGTGAGAAATGCACCCCTCCTGAGTGCAGTCATGTAAACCTAGCGATAACTGAATGTATAGGACTAGAACTGAATGTAACTGACTCCTAACTTAGCTTGACTAACTAAACTAAACTGAC
The DNA here is from genome assembly GCA_001517045.1 of Pseudotsuga menziesii. Lineage (NCBI taxonomy): Eukaryota > Viridiplantae > Streptophyta > Pinopsida > Pinales > Pinaceae > Pseudotsuga > Pseudotsuga menziesii. The sequence continues at coordinate 115,049 of LPNX010195745.1, forward strand.
CTTGGTTGGTTTTGGCACTCCCAGTGGCTCCTAAATTGTAGGGATTGGTATAGGAGGCTCCTAAACTGATGCAATCAAGTGCAATTGGTGGCAGTAGGTCTCAATTAGTGTTCCCCACACTTTAGTAACTAAAACATGTGCCCCAATTAGGCCAAGTGGACCCAGTGGTGCTAGTGACTAAAAATAGACTGGATGGACTCCCGATTTAGGCATGACTCCTAATTTAGACATATGACCAAATTGGAAAAGCGAGGATTAATAATCCTAACACATAGTGCATTCACAAGGAGGATCTAACTAGAAATCCATCCATGCAAAAATTAGCACCCTTCCTTTCCTCAATCAACCTTAACTAAATGTTCACTATCTTTAATTGAAAGTGAACTAAATTGAACTGAATGTTAATTGTCTTGAAATGGATGTTAGCTGATTTGAACTGAATGTTAACTTACTTGAACTGAATGTTAACTTACTTGAATTGAATGTTAAATGACTTGAACTGAATGATAACTTAATTGAACTGAATGATAGGTTACTTGAACTCAATATTTAACTAACTATTGATCATTTAGTTAATAGGCTAACTTAAGTGTCATCATTGCTTCACTCTTAGTGCCATCCATGAACAATTTCTATTATTAAGTTTTGCTGATTGATGAACATTAAGCTCTTCTTTACTTAACTAATTACATCCATTAATAGTTCAACTGAGGCTTTAACTGAGGCATTGATTGAGGCATTCATATTTTACTGAAGCTTTATAACTTGAGTTCACTCATATATTTGCATTGGAAATTCAAATTCTCTTTTTCTATGCTTTATCTCATTATCATTAAATAATTAATGTATGGTACAATTGAAAGTGAATTGACTTAAAAAGAATGTTAATTGTCTTGAATTGAATGTTAACTTACTTGAATTGAATGATAACTGAGTTGAACTGAATGATAACTTACTTGAATTGAATTGTAACACACCCCGGATACTTGTAAAAAGATTCTCCAGGTGGCAATGTAAAATTTCTCCCTTTAAGTTTGGAATCATTATTTACTTAAAACATAACCGTTCTTTCGATGTTATGAATCTAAAACACAACTCACTTAATGCTAATAGACATAAACAATTCATATTGAAATCTTAGTAAGTTACAACCGTTACATTAGTCGCAAGACTATTCTTTTGAATGAGATCACAATTTACACATTTACCCTTTCTTGTGAGAGTTATCCCAATGTCTTTCCACCCTTGGAACACAACTTCTATAGCCACCACTTGAAGTCATGCAACGTCAACATGTATATTAGTACTATATTTCAGCATACAATTTCAAGAAAGCTGCTAAGTTTCACAAAACAAAATAACTTAAATCCATAAAAAAAACTAATTGTTAAGGATACTTATTTTAGCTTGGGAAACTGAAAGCGTGTATACGACTTTCCTCCCAACCATAGGGTTCATTTGATGTATGTTTGTCCGCCTAAAGCCACCCCCGAGCTGGGCGAAGAATCCACTAAGGTTCGTGAGACAATTAACTCCTTTACAAATATTTTTATGACAATGTATAATCCTCAATTTGAGATTATGATATATCTTATTATTTTAATCACAATTTCCACTCCAACTAAAAATCTATCTTTAACAAGAATATGAAGGCTACTTCCTCAAATACCAACTCTTAAATCCCTTAACATAAAAAATAGTTTTTGCATAAACACAAAGCATTCCATCTTGTTATAAGAAGGGAAAAGGGATTAACTCCTTTAGTGAAATAATCTATTTTATCCTTTGAATAGATGCATAGTGGTTTCCTTGTAGTGAGAGACTAACTTACATAAAATTTACATGAATATTAATATTCTCTTGATTAAAATCTTTCTTCATATAATGTCAATGTTGAGATAAAACTATTCATATAATGAATACCAGTGTTGTTTTATCAAAATCAA
>LPNX010195745.1:117547-138792 GCA_001517045.1 Pseudotsuga menziesii
ATAATAAAACTCTTCACAATCAAAAGAAATACTTTTCAAAATGTAGGGCATTTGATTTATTGATTAGCGGCCATACTTCCAGATCATCCAAAGATGCAGGCGATGGTTCCTCTTAATGTATATTTATATTCACGACTGCTGGAAAACAACCGAAGGGATGCTATATATGTCAGATTCCATCACACACAGGAATACCAAGATGTAGGTCGTCTATCGAGACTAGATTCATGCTAGGTTTGGAATACATCCAATCTAAAGTAGAACACCTGTAAGTATAATCGTTTAGGTTTCAAAAAATAGAAAATCCATTATAAAACGCACGCAACCAAATTTTCATCTCCAGATCACATACATGAATCTAATAAACGTTCCATCACTCAAATCTAGGGTTTCACCCAGATAAGAAATAGAAGGCAGGATTAAATGTAAAACCCAAAACGTAGACACTGAAGACATTACATATTCTTTACACTAATCAAAACTCATACACAAAGAGACAATCAGATCTCGATTAACCACGCCGACCATGACCACATATAGTCCAAAAAATGCAGGCTAACAAGTATCATCTCCCTGATAGTGTTGGGTCTGAGATATATGTATATATCTATAATCCAATTTACAAACAAACAAAAAATGGATTTAATAGAAGGAAGGTATAACAATCAAATCACAGGTCACTCAGATCTCCCAATATCAGGTAAATAATCGTTGACATCAACAACCAAATCGCAGGTAAATCAGATGAAAAAATATCTTGGTAAAGAAATCGCAGGTATCAAATACACATTCAGATCACAAACAATGAAATCACTCAGATTTAAAATGTTTTTAAAGAAAACAATCACTAACAGTGAAATCTATAAATCGCCCTGTCAGATCCAACCTATATTTTAAGAGAAATATTATACTTACAAGATCATTGATCTGTATGGTACATGTACGTAGCTAAAGAGCTTATGTATCCAACTAGGAATACTGTAGAAGACTTAGTCGCAGACTCCCCTCCACCAGCTCCATTCCAATCGAATATCAATTCTATGATCTGGTAACCAACTCCATTCAAATCGTAGATCAATACTATGAGCTTGCAACCAGCTTCATTCAAATCATAGATCCAATGCTAAAGCTTGAAACTAGCTCCTTTTAAATCATGGATCCAATGTGATGAGCTTGCAACTATCTCTCTTCGAACCATAGATCCAAGTTTATGAGCTTGCACTATCTTCCTTTGAAATCACAGATGGGTGAGTCTGCCATATTTTCCACTCGCAAATGCTAGAACTCAGCGGCTCGGCTCTTATCATTCCCAGATTAAGAAAATTGCTGACCCTATGCGAAAAAACAAAGTTCATAAACCCTTAATTTTCGACCAGCTCGCTCCTCTTCCACATATCTCAAGCTGCACTGGAACTTGAGCTGGTTAAGACCCTGATTCTTGGGATTACCATAAAAATACCTTTAGGCACGGGTCTCTTTCTACCTCCATGCCTGAATCTGAATCAGTTCCTGGTTTATCCAACAGGAGTTCAGAACTCTTAGTCCCCCCCCCCCCTAAAATGTATTCAACTTTCTCTTATAGATGCCTCTCCTCCATTCCAACACTAACACCATATCGTAAATCATGGATTTTTTTCCTCTCCTTGACACACCACCCATCTTGATTTCCAGAGATCACATAAATTAACGAGGGGAAAATCGCCTTTTTCTTGGGAGGGAAATAATCATGGGAAAATCGCCATGACTACTTCTTGTTCTTAAGTCATCTTGATTTTACATGGAAAAAATTCATGATTAAAAGAATTACGAGAAGAGTTTCCTCCCCTTCGGAACTTGTAGTCTAGAGAGAGGGAAAAGGTTCCCCCTTTTGATATATTTGCATATTTTTTAAAAGGATTATCATCATTTTGGTATGTAGAAATTATGTTGGAATTTACAACTCAATTTTATCATGTACATTTTATGCGCTGAAAAACTAAAAAGTTTAACCTTTGATGTAGACTAATGATTTATTTTATACATAGAATTGAGTTCTCTTCTCAAAATTCCAGCGTTGTAAAGTTACTATTTAAAAGGACGAGTTCATAAGTCTTCCCAAATCATAAAGCAAGTTTGAATTATCTTATATGTTAACATCTCAATTTTTTCATAGGTCTACATTATTGTTGATCCAATTAAATACTAAATCATGTAAAATTGATTTGTTTAATTATTTTAATATTATATACAATGAAAATTTCCAAAGTTACGGAAAAGAAAATCAATATATTGTCAAATGAAAATCAACACATTGTCAAATTAGAGTTAGACAATTCATTTCAAACACCACTTCTTTATCCATATTTCAATTTGTTGACCAAGCTATTCATGTAAATGAAAGAGAGTATAAAGTGAGATTACTTGTGAGTTATATGTTGAGGAGTCAGTAAGGCTAGCTCACTTATAATTTTTGGTGCTTGCAAACACCATGAGGACACCTAACCATTATAAAGCAAATTCTTAAGGTTTCACTTTACTTCAACCTCTCTCCCTTGTGGATTCGCCCCCAATCATCATATTTAGTCATGCACGCTTTCAGTATCGTAGCACTTTTTAATTTGATCTATAACTTGATGAGGCTAGGATTAGTAGTTACGGTGTTTTTCACTTACACTTTGTCATTTCCGGTCGCGTACTGAGGGAATGTTACATCCTTTCCCCCTTAGAATTAACACCATCCTCAGTGTTACATATTCTTCCAAGCTTCGTGTTCATTCCCCTTTAGGTTCTTATTGCTTACTTGCACATCTTTTGTGATGTATCCTTACTATCCTCTAACGTGTTCTCTATAAGGCATCACAATGTCTACCCAAAATATCATCATGTTCATAAGCCAATTTAGAAAATACACAACAATTCCTTTCTGCAAAACAACATTTGCAATTTACAGAACATATTTTAGCCTTTGTTTGTGCTTTTATCACCATAAGAAGACCTAATACAGTATTACCTTCAAAAGAATGCATAAGTAATTCTGATTTACTTATCTTTTTGGAGGAAGTCTTTTACCTCCAGTACTTGGATGCTTTAACTATTACTCAACTTGAGATAGACATTTCTTTCATTCCTTTCATTCACAAGTTAGTATCATCTATTTCACATAATTTCAAGCAGTAACCCATTTTAAAATTTACCATTCACCCTCTCCATTGAGGGATTTTTTCGTGCTTAAGTATTCATAACATTTACACATTAAGACATTCAACACTCTAGTTATTAGAAAAATCATTAATATGTGTTTTATTGTTTCATCATGAGGTTGAACAACTTTCAACAACACTCTTGTTGATCAACAAAATCTCCCTTGAGTTTTCATCTTTAACAACTATCTACTGAATACATAACTCTCTCTCAATTTGTTGACACTGTTAGAACAGTAATCCAACAATTAGTACCTTAGTTTTTCTCCTTAGTCAAATTTAATTGCATTGCGCATTAATACATTATGGTAGTGGACTTAGGGTGCTTAGTTGGACCAATAGCTAGTCAAACTGAGGCATTTACACCCACATGAGCACTCCAGATTAGTCAACCAGCCACATGTGCACCCTCATCATTTCTGGTGCGCTCCCATTCATTGAATGTGGACAACTTGGTTGACTAGGAGCGCTAGAGGTGGGTTTTATCCATTTTTGGCTTGATTTGGTGCATTTAATGCCACCTAGAGGCTCTAAACCACCCATATTTCCACACCCACACATGCCAAGGTGTAATAATTTCCCCACATCATCTCATCCAAGTCCACATAGAAATTCGTGGCTGTTTGGGCTGATTTGGAGCGTGATTGGCCCACTTAGGGGGGATTGATGCCAATTTGGAAATTTTCACTTGAATAGTCACAATGGGATCCCAAAGCCTCACAAAACTCTTATGATGTAATATAAACCTGTTACTAACATGTTTTTATGTTAGACAATCAAAATTTAACCCGTTTCTGTTCACATTGTGTGTGTAAATTGCTTCTCAATTAATGGTTTTTTGCTGGTTTTGCACCAAATTTGATTTGTGAGTTTCTATAACACTCCTAGATATTCCTATGGGTTGAATTTCTCACATGGTATCAGTTGGAGTTTATTAAGTTTCATATCAATTCAGTGTGTTTGAGCTACATTTTAGAGAAATTCCAGATAAAATCGAGTTGTTTTTGCAAGACATTCAACGAATTTCACCACCATTAGCGTAGGCAGAAATGGAAGATACCCACATATTGATAACACCTTTAAAATGATTTTATTGGAAGGTAGAGATGGTGATTCAATTGAGGGCCAAAGGTCTTTACAGAGTTACCATGGGTACAGAGGTGGAGCCAAACTCTGCTGTTGAGAAAGCCAAGTACTTCAACAGATTGGATGAAGCATATGGATTGTTGTGTCTGAGCATCTCAAGAAAGATATTGTTCCAGATAGACTATTTAACCACACCCAATGAATTCTAGGTAAAACTAGAGACATTGTTTGGGAAAACTGATGAACTAAGAGGCCACCAGCTTGAGAACGAGCTCATCATCCTAAGCCCAGCGCACTTTGACACTATCCAAGACTTCTTCACCAAGTTTAAGTCACTTGTGTTGTAGCAGAAGCAATGTGGCATTGAAAAGAAAGAGGACCAGTTGATTTTATCCATCCTTTTGAATTTGGGGCCAGAGTTCTCCATTTTTGTTAGCACATTCCACTCTGGAAAGTTAACACTTCGAAACTGGAAAATGCCAAGTTTAGAAATCTTCATGGAGTCACTGAATCAAGAGCAAGATAAGCTAGTCAAAATGGGCACCTTCAAGAGTAAGGATCAAGCCTTAGCAATGTGAATTTTGAATGCTTCAAAAGGGAATCCCAAAGCAAAAAATTCAAAACTGCAAGAGAAGAAGAAACCAGAAAAACCCAAATCCAGTGAAGGGGGTTCGAATCCTCCCAAGGAGAAGGAAAGAAGAGGAAATGAGAAGAGAAAATGCACCTATTTCCACAAGGGATGGAATCTAGAGAGCTCATGCATGAAAAAAACCATTGACTAGATGGCGCAACTACTAGATAAGAACAACATTCCAGTCCTTGACAATGCAAGGAAGAAGGATGGAAGCTCCACTTTAGATGAAAAGGAGATATGTCATGCTTTGGTAGTAGGTACCTCTAACTCTTCACCTTTCATCATTGATTCAGGGGATTCCAAGCACATGCTAGCCACAAGAGAGATATTCTCCTCCATGCATTCGAATGCTCGTCTATCAGTTCAAATGGGGGATGACTCAGAAATCCAGACCAAGGAGATTGGTAGGATTGATCTAGAGCATGGTTACTTCAGTGATGTGTTGTATGTACCAGAACTTGCATAAAATTTGCTGTCAGTCTATCAAATGACCCATACATGAGAGGCAAAGAGAGTGACCTTCACTCTAGACATGGTATAGATTGCATAAATCTCATCAGACCAAGTCATTGCAATTGGGTATGCATATCATCATGAGAGGATGTACAAGTTTTCAAACTTCCTCCCCACTTCCAATTACCAAGCACTTCTCTCACATGCCAATGAGGTTTCCAAGCTATGGCATGAGAGGTTTGGTCATAGAGATGAGATGGTGGAAGGAATTCCACAAATCAAATCATCAAATGGAGCATGCATTGGGTGTGTGTTTGGGAAGCATACATAGCGAAGCTATGAGAAGGGGATGGAAAGGAGAGCCACAAAACCACTTGGGTTGGTACACTCAAATCTTATTGTTTTATTTCCCACCCCATAATATGGTGGATCAAGGTATGTACTTACATTTATAGATGATTACTCAAGATTCTACTAGGTGTTCTTCCTCAAATTAAAGTCTGAAGGTTTTGAACAATTGAAGATTTGGAAGGCATTGGTAGAAAATTAGAGTGGGCATAAGATTAAGGTCCTTAAGAATTATAATGGGAAGGATTATGTTAAAAATAACCTAGAACACCTTTGTGAGTAGTGTGGCATCCAAATGAAACACTCAACTCCCTACACACCACAAAAAAATGGTGTGGCTGAGAGGAAGAGTAGATCTCTGAAGGAGATGGCCACTTGCATGATTGAAGCAAGGGATCTAAGTCCAAACTATGGGATGAGGCCATTAGTTGTGATTCACACATACAAAATATATCCTTTCACAAATAAGTAAAAGGAAAGACACCTTACGAGGCATGGTTTGGCCATAACCCAAATGTCTCAAATTTCAGGATATTTGGAACTAGAGCATGGGCTAGAATCCGTTCTGAAAAGAGGAAGGCCTTGCAACCACAAAGAAAGGAATGAATTATGGTTGGGTATGGTTAGGAAACTAAAGGATACAAACTCTTTGACATTTCCACAATCAAAGACATTTTTTGAAAGAAGTGCGAATTTCAAAGAAGAGACAATTGCAGATTTCGAGCTTGCACTGGAGGAATGCTCCTCTCCTTAACCATTTGAAGATGTAAGTGATGATACATGCTCTATTTTTTATAATATGTATAATATAAATATGGATGAAGATTATATTTCTGTATATGACTCACCATAAAGGCCCAAGTGGGATTAAAAAATCATTCAAGCTGCAAAAGAATTGACAGGCAATCCCCATGAGCCTAGGAAGACTAGATCACAAACTAGTAATGCTTCCTTTGCAAGTGATAGTGCTCTTGTTGAGCACTGTTATATGCTGATTGGATTTTATCCTCAGACATATCAACAAGCTTGTAATAACCCAATATGGAAAACAACAATGAAAGAAGAGTTCCATTCTCTCCAAGAGAATGAGACATGTGAATTGGTTCCCATTCCCCCCAAGAGAAAGCTTGTCCAATGCAAGTCGGTCTTCCAAACCAAACTTGCTGCTGATGGTTCATGTGTGGAACATAAGGAAATATTATTTTCTAAGGGCTACTCTCAATTCCATGGTGTTGATTACACAGAGACCTTGTCACCGGTTGCAAACATGGATTCCATAAGACCAGTTCTTGCAATTGCAGCTAGTAAGGGTTGGCAAGTGCACCACATGGATGTTAAGAGTTCATTCTTGCATGGTGAGCTACAAGAGGAGATTTATATGCAGCAACATTAAGGTTTCCAAGAGGATCCTTCATTGGTATGTAGGTTGAAGAAATCATTATATGGACTCAAGCAAGCCCCCAGGGCTTGGTATGCTAAAATGGATGTTTTCTTGCTCTCTATTGGCTTCACTAGATGCAAATCAGATCCTAATATATATTTGCAGAAACATTATGGTATTTTGCAGGTTATTTTTCTTTATGTTGATGACCCCTCATTATAGGTATCTGCACCACTTCAATTGGGTCAATTAAGTCATCTTTACACAGTGAATTTGCCATGACCGACCTAGGATTGCTTAGGCAATTTTTGGGTTTGGAAATTTAGAAAAGTGAAAGGGGCATCATGCTGAGTCAAAAAAAGTATGCTTCAGACCTGATAAATAAATTTAATATGGCTGAGTGTAAGACAGTAAAGTATCCCTTTCTTTCTGGCATCAAATTGTTTGAATTTGGCAATTCTCCATTGGTAGATATCACACTCTATAGGCAACTAATGGGAAGCTTGCTCTATCTTACACACACAATACTTGATTTATATTATGTTGTAAGTTATGTAGCAAGACATATGCACTAGCCACATGAGTTCCATTGTAAGGCTGCAAAAATAATTCTTCAGTATGTCCAGGGAACCAAGAATTTTGGGGTGCACTACACAGCTAGTTCCTCACTTCAACTAGCTAGATTTTCTGATTCAGATTGGGATGGAGATCCCACTGATAGGAAGTCAAATTCAGGTTTTGTCTTTATTCTTGCTGAATGTCCTATTTTCTGTTCTAGTAAGAAACAACACACCATTTCACTTTCATTAGCAGAGGCCGAGTACATGGAAGCAATCAATGTAGCTACACATTGCGTTTGGTTGCAGGGAATTCTTCAGGAATTTGGTGTCAGAATTGATTCTCCAACCAACATTTGGGTGGACAATAAAAGTTCCATCAAAATATCTACTGATCCAGTTCAGAGAAAAAGGACAAAGCACATTGATATCCACATGCACTACATCCGGGGCTTAGTGTATGACAAGGTGATTTCACTGCAATAATGCCCATCCACCGAGCAAACTACTGATATTTTCACCAAGGTTTTCACAGAGAAGACCTTCACTTACCTGAGATATTTGCTTGGGGTGAGTGAAGGATGGTGATTTGCTTCTATTTATTGCAGGTTTCAGCCCCATTTCCATTCTCGAGGGAAGGTTTTGTCCCATGGGGTTTTCCTTCTTTCCTTGGTTTATATGGGCAAATAAACTTTTTGAATTATGTAATTGAGGTGATTTGAGCCATTGTTGCCAAGGAATCCTTCATTTTGAGTGTTGTACTAAGTTTTTGGATTAAGGGAGGGTGTTATAACAATAATCCAACCATTAGTACCTTATTTTCACTCCTTAGTCAATTTTTATTGCATTGGGCATTAATACACTATGGTAGTGGACTTAGGGTGCTTAGTTGGACCAATAACTAATCAAATTGAGGCATTTACACCCACATGAGAACTCTAGCTCAGTAAACTAGACACATGTGTGCCATCATCATTTTTTGCGCGCTCCCATTCATTGAATGTGGACAACTTGGTTGACTAGGAGTGCTAGAGGAGGATTTTGTCCATTTTTGGCTTAATTTGGTGCATTTAATGCCACCTAGAGGCTCTAAACCACCAAAATTTCCACACCCATGCATACGAAGGTGAAATAATTTCCCCACATCATCTTAGCCATGCCCACACAACAATTCGTGGCTGTTTGGGTTGATTTGGAGCGTGATCGACCCACCTAGGGGGGATTGATGACAATTTGGAAATTTTCACTTGTACAGTCACAATGGGCTCCCAAAGCCTCACAAAAATATTATGATGTAATATAAACCTGTTAATAACATGTTTTTTTGTTAGACAGTCAAAATTTAACCTATTTTTGTTCACATTGTGTGTGTTAATTTCTTCTCAATTAATGGTTTTTTGATGGTTTTGCACCAAATTTGATTGATGAGTTTCTCTAATAATCCTAGATATTCCTTTCATTCAAATTTATCATAGACACCAATTCGAATTACAAGCTAAACTTTGAGTTTACTCTTCCTTTTGATTGCAGTCAAAAGTTTTCCCCTAAAAAACATCAAACAATGTCATGTTTTCCAGATGTGAAACTTTGTTCCTAGGTCTTGCCATTGATATCATAGGATCTCTCAAAATTCCCCTCAACCCTCCTCGCTTGAGTCCATGAATTTATTTTCCACCCAGCCTCCTGCTTGAGTCCAGGAAAAGTTACTTTAGCAAAGTAGAGCTGGATCCTCAAATTTTTCCCTTGGTGTTCACTTAGAGAAGAGGTTCCTTTCCCCTCAAGCCTTCATGCTCGAGTCCAGGAAATTTATTTTAAATATCAATCATTTATTGTTTCTTGCATATTTGATAATTACAACATGCAACAAAATAACATCAAATAGGTTCACCCGTTTTCTTATTCATGCTTTGATATATCTATTCATGAGCCCTTGATCTTTATTCATATGCTTACCATATGCTTACCATGCATAAAATATTACGCTCCTGTCTTTCAACAAGTTCCAAAGAGTATTGGCCATCTGCCAAATTCACTTGTTAGTACCACTTTGTATAACAAAAATCAAAATTTGTAAGAAAATCTTTTCCCTAAGCATAATAGGAAGAAACCATCCTTCTTACTACATGATCATCTGAATTAAACATCCTCTTTTGGGTTCCTTATTTTCATCCTTACGTCATGGTTCACAAAAAGTAAGATACAAAATAAATTTTCCTTGGCACATTAATTCCCAGGGTATATATATGTGCATTGTTAACAATAGATTTCTTGATCACACAAAAAAAGGAATTGAGGATAACCTCTTTTCTATGTAAACACTAACAATATGTAAGTAACAACAATTGTCTGCATATATACTTGCATAAAGATGAAAACATACCTTTATAAGGGTGTTTGCATATTTCCTTTTTATATGACGTTCATAGGCCAAGGTATAAGTTTACTTGTAATAACACATATTAGTATTATACTCACTATCTCATGGAATCCATATATCAAAATGAAAATAGATAGTCAAGGTATTAATGTGTATAGCTATATACCTCTATCTTATAAATATCGATCACATTAGAGTATAACTTTTATAAAAACCACTCAAAGTATTCTACATCCATAGTAACGATCACTGGAATAAAAACAAAATCATGCATTTTCATCATAAGCTTCCTATGAACTACTTAGAATACACATGTATACTTTGAAGTAATTATAACCATTATCCTTTTGTTGAATTGACAAGCAAGGGTACAAGCGTGTTCTAATGTCACACATTAGTTTTTACAATCTCTTATCACATACCAGAATGAGACAAGGAGACTCCTACCAATTATCCTCCTTTATAACCTGTTAGGTTTTTATCATTTAAGCAATATGATCTTAGGATCTTATCTGAGAGAATAACATGCACAACAATAATCACAAGAGATAAGAGACAAAGAATTTTCCTCAGGGAAACCATAAAGGAGAAAACCCCGCAAATTCCTCAGAGATAGAATGAGCACTAATAGCAAAAGTAAAACCCAAAAACATAAAGATGATCTCTGACAACAGTTGTCTCTTTCTCTGATCCAAACTTCTTCTCTCTCACTCATGCGCCCCAGTTGAGTGAGTGTGTGTGTGTTGTAAATAGAGAGTCTCACTCTCTATTTATATTCTTTTTTTCACTTAATATTTGACTCTGTTATGTAGGCTCAAGTAATCCTAACTCTGTTATGTAGGCTCGAGTAACCACAACTGGGGTACTAATGACCCAACTTACATGAACTCACATAGGGACGACTTCTCTTGGAGAGTCTAATAACCCTAGTGCCCCACAATTGCGGGGACTTTAACCCTTGATCAATAGGAAGGGTTACCCTCTATGACTTTACATGACTTGTTTACATTATTGAATCTCCCGATAGGAACATCAGGGCATGACATGACTCAATTACATTACAGATACTTCTTGGAATAAAAATTGGGGTACAATACATAAAATATAAAAGTGAATACATTATGAAGTTACAAATACATCAACACTCCCTCTTAACTAGGAAGGTATTCTCTCGACACAATTTATTAGCACATGTCTTCTTCTCTATATCCACTGGATCATCATCGAGTTCTCTTCATATTCATATTCAAGTCATCTTCATTACTAGATCTGGATCATCACTGCTGGATCATCATCACTAGATCTGGATCATCACTACTAGATCTGGATCATCACTAGATCTAGATCATCACTGCTGGATCATCATCACTGGATCTAGATCATCACTGGGTCATCACCACTGGTGCTATCTCTCGATTCTTCTTGCCATAGGAATTTCTACATAGCCAACCCTTTTTCATGCTAGTTGTAGGCTTAGCCTCCATGTAGGTCTTCTTCAGCGCTTATATATGACCCTAAGTCAGAATGGCCCACCCAACACTTACATCTGACCATGAGAGGAACACATCCAACAACCATGTCAGAAAGGCACGCCCAACACTCACATCTGATCATGGGAGGAACACAACCAAGAACCATGTCAGAAAGGCCCAACACTCACATTCGATCATGGGAGGAACACATCCAAGAACCTACCTAAAAGGCTCAACACTTACATCCAATCATGGGAGGAACACATCTAAGAACCATATCGGAAAGGCTCAACACTTATGTCACGTCCCCATGCCTCCGACCGGCAAAGAGGACGCGATATCCATGGCTTAAACCACCCAGGTTAACCACCCATGAACATGAAGATTCACAAAAATTTGCATAAACATAATGCTTAACAAATTTGAACTAAAATATGCACACATGATTATTCGTCATGCACAGATGCAATTTAATCCTCATCCATAGTGGAAACCAACAGCATTCATACATGCATGTATTCAACATGTTCATTTCATTTTAATTAACAGTAAATATAGAATTGCAGAGGTAAAGTATACAAGATCACTTATCTTATGATGAACTCGATCCGCAACCAGCTACGTCGTTGCAACGTTCCACCCAACCGCAGGCCAGCGTGCTCCTTAATCTCTCAGCAACGCTGCCACCCCCGAGCTGGGCATGATTCTCCAAGGAATAGAGGAACTAGCAGGCTTACACATAGCCAGGGATATACAAAACACACAGCCAAGCCAACAGAGTTGGTTTTATCAGGCCATTAAGGAGTTGGAGAAGGCAAATTGCTAAGCTGGTGAGCTCATTACAGAGCCAAGGACACCTACACCAGAACTAGCCTGACCTCTAAGACACCCATCCACACCCAACACAAGGAATCAGTCCCTTCTCTGCTACACAGTCCCTCAGGCCCTGCATTCCCTTCCAGTGCTATTCAGGGGTGATGGAGAAGAAGGCTAGCCCTCTAGCTCTGTCTGTGTGGTTCCAGCCACCAGGTTTATCAAGCAAAACTAAGCCAACATTCTTGCTCCTCTCACAGTCCGAAGACCAACAATTGCATGTATGTAATCAAGTCAACTATCACAGCTTAAACAGGGAAAATCAATTCTGAGTCATTATTGGCCCTATCATGGCCAAAATGACTCTCAGGCGAATTTACAACATCCCCCAGCATGTAAAGAAGACCACAACCAACACAACCAACAACGTGGAAAAACACAGCCCGTCCCGGGCAACGAAATCACCCAGAAAACATACATAGACCGAGTTGGGGAAGAAATTACAGTCTCCCAGCCTGTGGGTGAGCGTGAGCAAAACTATTCACCAATCCGCAGAGGAAAACTGCTGCGTGGGTAAATCCAGCAAAATCCTGTGCGTGAAGACCAAAATGGGAAGGAACCCCTCTATGTGAGAATGCACAGCAATGGAGAGGACACGAATTTGCAGGAGAAAATCGCATGGATAAAACCCAGGGAAATTCCTGTGCGTGAAAACAGTGAGCGGCCAAATGGGAAGTGCATGAAGGTGAACAGCTACCAGGAGGACGCGAAATTTCAGTGCGTGGGTGTTCAACAACTTGTGGAGAGGAGAAGAATGTCTGCGTGAGAGGTGATAGTCATTTTTTCTTTCCATTCATAAGTCAACTATGGGTGGAGTGTGCGTGGAGGCATGGACTGACAGTCCTGCCACCCCACTCCCAAAACAATTAACTGCCATAACTTTTCCCAGCTGCCAGCAGAAATTATTAAATGGAGGTAGTTGGAATAAAACAAAAGAAGATGACACATGGGTTTTTCCCCCTTTTCGCTCAAGGTTTGACAAATCCCCCCCACATCCTTATCCTTGGGAAAAATCATGCCCCATTCGATTTAGTTGCCACGACCGTAGCTGGTTGTGTTCATTTTAATTAATTGTAGATGCATATTTACATGATGACCGTCATAATATATGCCGCATGCCCCGATATACAATCGGTGACAAATTTAAATCCAAAACATAACATGACCGATCAATGGTGGGGCCTTGGCCTTTAACTCCACACCATGATCATTTACAAAATACGCATCATATACATCTAATGTAATGGGGTCAAAACCAGGGCATTACAACTTATATATGAACATGGGAGGAACACATCCAAGAACCATGTCATAAGGGCTTAGCACTTATATCCAGCCGTGTGGGGAACACATCCCGCATCGATGCTAGAAGGGCTCAACACTTATATATGATCATGTGGGAACACATCCCACAGTCTCCTTAGAATGGCTATGCACTTACATCTGATCATGTGGGAACACATCCCACAGTCACATCAGAATGGCTCTGCACTTACATTTGATCATGTGGGAACACATCCCACAGTCACATTAGAATGGCTATGTACTTACATCTGATCATGTGGGAACACATTTCACGGTCACATCAGAATGGCTCTGCACTTACATCCGATCATGTGGGAACACATCCCACAGTCACATCAGAATGGCCCTCATCTCCAGGCTGAGTATTCTTGGTAACTGACCAGGTGCCTCCATTCTCCCAGAGAATGGCCTTCAGTGCTTATATCTAATCATGTGGGAACACATTCCACAGTCACCTCAGAATGGCTCAGCACTTACATATGACCATGGAAGGAACCAATTCTCTCACCATGTCATAATGGTTCACAGACTCATCACTTCCCCTTGGAGGGAACCTCGATCTGGAGAACACCAAGCTTCTCCCTAAAGTACTCAAACTCCACTCTGGCCAATGGCTTAGTCAACACATCAACTATCTATTCGTTTGTCGCAACATACTGGAGCTTCATTGCTCCTCTATGCACCATATCCCTGATATAGTGATATTTGATCTCGATATGCTTCTAATTGTCATGGAACACTGGGTTCTAAGAAAACTTCACACAACTCTGGTTGTTGCAATATATACAAGTAGCATCCAACTGGATATCAAATAAATCAGACAGTAGCTTCCTCAGCCATACTACCTCACAACTAGCTGAACAAGCTGCGACATACTCTGCTTCAGCTGTACTCAGTGCCATGCAAGACTATTTCTGGCTAAACCAAGAGATCATAGCTAATCCCATATTGAAGCAACACCTTGAAGTGCTCTTTCTATCGATGGCACTACCTTCCCAATCTGAATCAACATAACCTTCCAAGTTAATCTTCTGATCAGCCTTATACTTGAGCCCATAATCAACTGTACCCTTTAGGTACCTTAGATTATGCTTTGCAACAATCAAGTGAACATGTCTTGGATCCATCAGGAACTGGCTCAAGGTGTTCACAGCAAAGCAAATATCTGGTCTCGTATTCGTCAGGTACATCAAGGAACAAATCATCTGACAATACATCGTGGCATCAACTGACTCTGACGAAGAAACAATCAATAGCTTCAGGTTCGATGCCATAGATGTGGCCATGGACTTGCGGTCCATCATCCCAAATCTCTTTAGTATCTCTACTGCATACTTCCCTTGTCCGAGGGAGATTCCATCCGCATTCTGCCACACCTCCATACCTAGAAAATAGTGCATCATATCAAGTCCTTCATCTCGAACTCGGCAGCAAGTCTTCTTCTTGCAAATTTAATGAGTTCATCTTTTCTATCAGGAACAAGTTATCGACATATAACAGGAGTATCACTGGTATTTCAACCTTGAAGCAAAGGTTGAAATTTGCTTTACTCTCAGTAAATCCTAGAGTCACCAGCAAGCTGTCCATCCTATTGTATCATGTCGAACCTCAAGATCTTCTGTAGTCACTCCCTCTGAAGCGAAGCATCATTCTCTCTCTATCTTTCGTACTCTATGCACTGAAACATTTTGTACCGGAGTGACAAATAGCTTCCTCTGTTACTAATATTCTATGTATCCATCTAGGTCACTGGATACCAAGATCCTCTATCTTGAACCTTTTCAAAGGTTCTTCTTGCACCCATTTGTGAGCTTGTCATCCTCTATAGGCTTTCTTATTCAACCTTGTAGCAAAGGTTAAGATCTTCATCACTCTTGTTGATCTTCAAGCTCCTTATGTATGTGTTATCCCATGGGTGTCTTTTGAGTCCATACAAGGCCTTATTTCGTTTGCACACATGATTTTGCTTGTCATTTGACTTCACTTCCAGTGGCTGCAATTGTCTCTTCGTATTCTATGTCTTCTTTCTGTGAGAAGCCTTGTGCTACGAATATTGTGTTGTATCCCATGATGTTTCCATCTACGAACTAACCTTCAGGTCTCGACACTGCATCCTAGACATCATTCTTCTTGAACAGGTCTTCCCTTTCTTCTTGGCTACTTCTTCATAGTTGGAAGGTTCTACATCAATGATGTTGCTGCATTCATCTTCATTCTTAGATTATTTCTCGAACTGTCATCACTTGTTCTTCAGAACAAGTCTCATCCTTCTTTTCTTGTAGGTGATTATACACGATTTTCCTACGAGTCAAATGAATTTGTATGGTTAGAAACATTTCATAAGGCATATTCATAATGGAAAATTCTTACACATAAATATATGATCATGCAACTATTTTAGCCAATACAACATTCATCTGTATCTCATGGAAACTTTTCTAGATGCCTTCCATCTCTACCAAGACATCATTGAGATTGTGCACTAATCCAATATGTCAGCAAAGAGGTTTCATTCTAGATAAGTAGCAATGGAGAGTTATATAGAACCATGAGATACTTATCCATCACATGCGTATTAGTAGTATACTGTCATTAATGCAAACATTCTACCATGCATAATACATCAACTGGATATAAACAAATGCATAACAAAACAATATCATGAAATGACAATTGAATACTTATCTTTATTTGTTTTGTGGGTAGACTCCTTCTTGAGCCTTCAACTTCATCATCTTCTTCATTCATCATTTCTTATCCAAATGCTAAGATGGATAAGAAGTTCTTCAAGAGTTGAGTCCTTCATTTTTCCTCATCGCTTGAGGGATCTTCTTTAGATGGTGAGATCTTGATCTTCAGTTGCTCCCATCTTCTCTTCTCTTATTATGAGTCGAGCTTCTTCTTCTTCCCAGAGTCTGCTGAAAGTAATCACTTCCTTCTGGCATACTTTCCTCGAATGAATGAATCCCATGATCATGGGAGGCCATTCAAGGTAGTTATCACAACTGCCGCATTCTCCACTTCTTCTTATACCGCTTCAAGTTGTTCTTTGATTTGAGATACCCTCGTAAAGTATGACTGTATGGTCTCTGCATTCTGGATCTTCACATTCTTCAACTGTTTTCTCAAAGTCATCTTCCGATTTATGTTCTCCCCTTCAAATAGCTTGGTCAAGGAATCAAACATATATTTCGGTGTCTTTGGGGAAGACACTTATGGTACAAGTTGATCCGTGATTGAATCAGTAATGATCTTCTTAGCCTTGACCAAGTTCTTCTTGTGTAAGGCTTTTAGCCTCATCTCCCTCTGGAACTGGAACATCTCTACTTATGCAGGTGTCCAATTCATTTCCTTTAAGAACTAGTGACATCCTATACTTCCATGCTTGGAATTTGTCAACCTCACCAAGCTTGTCATCAAGCTGATGTGATAGATCTCCTTGAAATGAGAACCTCAAATGAAAATAGCAAAAGATTAGATCTTACCGATTTGAGGTGTACATCCTGGTTTCGGAGCTGGCTGATCTAGGGTTTGTCAGAGAAACCCTAATTTTCAAAACTTGGAATATTTCAGATCTAATTAGATAGAAATATATACCTCTTCAAGGTGAGCTTTCCAATGTACTCCTTTTCTGAAAATAGTGGAGGGAAGCTTCTGGAACAGGAAGCCCTAGTTTACCAATTTCTTCTGCAGAAATTTGTGATACTGTTTCTGTGGTATCTCTGAAAGTATTGCTCCTATGTGTCTAAAATTTTGTATTGAGGTATCCTTGTATGTCCCTGTTCCAACACCATAGGTTTCATCATAATTTGTTTCACCAATTGGGACTTATGAGCAGTTTCCCAAGGTGACATTTTTTAGGACGTTTCAGAATAACGAAGTTGTACGGACTTCCATGTGTCACTGTTTCATCTTCGGGGTCTGAAAATTCCACCATAGAAATTAAATTATGTATCCTTTCTGGAAAATCTTGAGAAATTTACTTTGGACCTTTGTAGCCCGAGATATAGCAATTCTCCCCAGGTGTCCTGTTTAGGGATGAATCCTGGAAGAGGCTGGAACCCTAACTTGGAGGAATCATATCTCATAGAATATAGTGAATCCGAGGCTACAATTTGGACACAATGTACATCAGGATTTTATCTTCGACCTGTGAAATTTTAGGCCCCTGAGACTTCTTCAATCCTGATATATAGCAAATTTACCAAAACGTATCAGGTTTAGTATTTAGGTTTTTTCCAGCCCGAGGTCAAACTAGGATTTGACTTTCCTGGAGTTACACCCAACCAAAAATATAGAGCGAGGTCTCTAAAATTTGATTTTGATGAGGAGATAAATCCTACGCTGGGTTCACTCAAAAATTCTTCTTCTATAAAAAGCCCTAATTTCCTGCTCCAAAAACTGAAAATGCCTGGAATTGAATTCTACTTTGACAGAAATATGTGCCCTTCAATGGAGAGTCAGCCTAGCATAATTTTTCTGATGGATTGTGGAGAGAGACCCAAAAAGTAAGAAAACCTAGCTTCTGCAGCTGCACAATGTCTTCTTCTTAGGTTAGCTCTGATACAATGTTAGATTTTTATCATTTAAGCAAGATTATCTTAGGATCTTATCTAAGAGAATAACATGCACAACAATAATCACAAGAGACAAGAGACACAAAGAATTTTCCTCAGGGAAACCATAAAGGAGGAAACCCTGCAACTTCCTCAGAGATAGAATGAGCACTAATATCAAAATTAAAACCCGAAAACATAAAGATGATTTCCGATAGCAGTTGTCTCTTTCTCTGATCCCAACTTCTTCTCTCTCACTCATGCGGCCTAGTTGAGTGAGTGTGTGTGTGTTATAAATAGAGAGTCTCACTCTCTATTTATATTCTTTCATTCACTTAATATTTGACTATGTTATGTAGGTTCAAGTAATCCTAAATCAGTTATGTAGGCTCGAGTAACCACAACTGGGGTACTAATGACCTGACTTACATTAACTCACATAGGGCCAACTTCTCTAAGAGAGTCTAATAACCCTAGTGCCCCACAACTATGGGGAATTTAACCCTTGATCAATAGGAAGGGTTACCATCTATGCCTTTACATGAATTTTTAACATTATTGAATCTCCCGATAGGAACATCGGGGCATGACATGACTCAATTACATTACAGATACTTCCTGGACTAAAAATCGGGGTACAATACATAAAATATACAAGTGAATACATTCTGAAGTTACAAATACATCAACATAACCTGGCAATTTCCCAATCATAGAAAAGCTCACACCAATACAATGTCCAAGTAAACCAATTGAAGTTAATTCCTTTGTTTAAAAAGAATCTAGATACCTTAGTTTAGCAAGGCTATACTTTTTGTGGAATATTAGTTGTTCCTATGTAACAAAACTACAATTCCTAGTTGTTACCCATGTAATGTAATAGAATTGGTATTAACAAAAATATTCACATCAACATAACTATGCTTCCTTAATAACTAAAAGAATATTAAATACATCAGTTAGATATGTATTAAATTTGACTCCTCCTTTAATAAGATCCAAGTAATTGCTTAGATTATCCATATGAATTTCATCTTTGGCAATCCTGACGATTGGGTCAACAAAATTCAATTAGTTATATAAAGTCAACAAAATGTATCAACCGTGCTCACTCAAATAAAATGATTGTTGAAACTTGAAAGGTATCCACTCTCAAGAATAATAAGAAACGTAGAGAAAGATAATAAACATTTTAATTCAAACTACCAAGTCAACAGATTTAGGAGAGTTACTCAGTTTAGCATATGAATTTTACCTTTATATATTCACAACTAGGATGAATTTTCTATACCTAGTTCATAAAACCTTAACTCCAATATTCTAACTATTTCAATCGTTTTAACGATTACTTTCTTGTTTGTCACTGAAACTAATTGTAGAGTATGAGGTGATACTCATTGACTAGTATTTACCCATAAACGATCATTCAGATATATAATGAAACATATACGATGCTCACATATAGACTATACTATGCCATTATAATATTTTATCAAACGGAACACACT
This sequence comes from Pseudotsuga menziesii, assembly GCA_001517045.1. Lineage (NCBI taxonomy): Eukaryota > Viridiplantae > Streptophyta > Pinopsida > Pinales > Pinaceae > Pseudotsuga > Pseudotsuga menziesii. The sequence continues at coordinate 137,277 of LPNX010195745.1, forward strand.
TGTAATTTGAAGATGACTTGTCGGTTACCTCTTGTCGATCCTTGAAAATTTTTATGATTGCATATTATAGAGGGAGCCCCTTTGCTTGTTTAGCAACTTGTATTCTTTTCCTCTAACTGAGCCCATAGAAGCCCAAGTGTTTGTAACCGGTGCTCTGATACCATATGTAACACACCCCAGATACCTGTAAAAAGATTCTCCAAGTGGCAATGTAAAATTTATTCTTTTATATAATTTTTAATTACACCAATTAAGTTTGGAATCATTATTTACTTAAAACATAACCATTCTTTCGATATAATTAATCTAAAACACAAATCACTTAATGTTAATCTACATAAACAATTCTTATTGAAATATTAATAAGTTACAACCGTTACATTAGTCGCAAGACTATCATTTTGAATGAGATCACAATTTACACATTTACCCTTTCTTTCGAGAGTTATCCCAATGTCTTTCCACCCTTGGTACACAAATTTTGTAGCCACCACTTGAAGTTATGCAACCTCAACATGTATATTAGTACTATATTTTAGCCTACAATTTCAAGAGAGCATAAATTTCACAAAACAAAATAACTTAAATCCAGAAACAAAACTAACTGTTAAGGATACTTCTTTTATCTTGGGCGACTGAAAGTGTTTCTACGACTTTCCTCCCAACCATAGGATTCATTTTATGTATGTTTGTCCATCTAAATCCATCCCCGAGATGGGTGACAGATCCACTAAGGTTCGGGAGACAGTTAACTCCTTTACAAAGCTTTTTATGACAATGTATAATCCTCAATTCGAGGTTATGATATATCTTAGTATTTTAATCACAATTTCCACTCCAATTAAAACTCTATCTTTAACAAGAATATGAAGGCTACTTCCTCAAATACCAACTCTTAGATCCCTTAACATGGAACATAGTTTTTGCATAAACACAAAGCATTCCATCTTGTTATAAGAAGGGAAAAGGGATTAACTCCTTCAGTGAAATAATCTATTTTATCCTTTGAATAGATGTGTAGTGGCTTCCTTGTAGTGAGACACTAACTTACATAAAATTTACATGAATATTAATATGATCTTGATCAAAATCTTTCTTCATATAATGTCAACGTTTAGATAAAACTATTCATATAATGAATATTAGTCTTCTTTTATCAAAATCGAGAATTCCAATACACACACACACACACACACACACACACACACACACACACACACACACACACACACACACACGAAAGGTATATTAATATATTCATATTATGTGAATTTTCCATGAAAGGTTAATATATTCAAGTACTAAAACTTATAATAAAACTCTTCACAATCAAATGAAATACTTTTCAAAAGGTAGGGTGTTTGATTTATCGATTAGCGGCCATACTTCTAGATCATCCAAAGATGCAGGCGATGGTTCCTCTTAATGTGTGTGTGTGTGTGTGTATTCATTAATTCCAGAAAACCAATGAAGGGATACTATATATATATATATATATATATATATATATATATAT
>LPNX010195745.1:146461-187867 GCA_001517045.1 Pseudotsuga menziesii
GCTTTCAAACATCTGATGTATATACATGATTGAAAAACCTATTTCTATATAAGGTTGGCTGGTGTAAGATAATATAACAATTTTTTTTTATTCAACATATTTACTATCCTTTTTTGAGTGCATCTTGCATATTTTTCAAGCAATTTTGTGAGTTCAATTGATCTAAGCTTGGGATTAATTTCCACATGGTATTAGAGCCTTGGTAGCTCAATTATTCTTCTCTTATATTTATTTTGTAGGGTTGACATCCTTCACTGGGAGTGCATTCTGTCTGTTCAAGGGTGAAATTGTTGAAGAATGGATCAATCTCACCATATCATATTGACTCAGTTCAACTACTTCAAATGGAAGGTACAGATGGAGATTCTTACAAGGAGTAAAGGCCTCTATAGAGTGACAATGGAAACTGAAGCTAAGCCTAATGTAGCAGCAGAGAAGATCAAATGGAATAATAGGAGATATGAGGTGTATGATCTCTTATGTCTCGGCATTTCCAGAGACCTTCTTTTCCATCTTGATGGATTGTCATCACCAGATGAAGTATGGGAGAAGCTTCAAAATTTATTTGGGAATATAGATGAAATGAGGGGTCATCAATTGGAGAACATGCTGATTTCACTAAGTCCAAGCAGCTTTGAATCCTTGCAAGTTACTTCTCCAAATTCAAATCCTGGTTTTGTAGTTAAAGCACTGTGTTATAGATAAAAAATATGAACAACTAGTATTGGCCATCCTTTCGAAGCTTGGCCCTGACTACTTAGTATTTGTTTCAAACTTCCATGCCCAAAAGCTGACAACTCGAACATGGAAGATGCCTTCACTAGCAGATTTCATGGAATCCTTGACTCAGAAGCAAGACAGATTGATCATGATGGGCACCATTAAACCTTCTAAAGATCAAACTTTGGTTGCTGGAGATTCCAAGATCAATTCCAAAGGAAAGAAGAAGGCTAAGAAGCCTCCAGATAAAAAAGGAGACAAGTACAAGTCTCATGAGGTGTCCTCAAACTCTAAGAAGAAGAACTCCCAGAAGAAGAAAGGTAAAGGTGAATGATCAAGTGTGCCTACCATTGTAAGGGATTTAATCCTAAGATATCTTGCATGAAGAATCAGATCGGTATGTTGACTAAAATCCTGGAGAAGCACAACATCTCACTTCCTGAAGGAGAAAAAGAAGAAGGAAGGAGTACCCAGTTTCGAAGACAAGGATAGAGTTCATTCCCTGGTTGCAAGCATTGCAAGATCTCATTCCTTTATCATTTATTCTGGAGCTTCTAGGCACATGATTTCAACAAAGGAGGCCTTCTCCTCTCTTGATGATTCAAATTGTCCAAATATTTTGTTGGGAGACAACTTAGAAACTGAAAGTAAGGGTACGGGTAGCATATATTTCTACCATGGTTCCTTCAATAATGTATTGTATTATCCAGGTCATTCTATCAGTCTACCAGATGACCCACAATGGTTCTCCTAAGAAGTTTGTTTTTAATCCCAATGATGTTGAAATCTATGATATTGTGAATGGTAGAGTCATTGCTAAAGGATTTGTAGATCACAGTTCAAAAGTGTACAGCTTCTCACACTTCATGCCTTTCTCCAACCCCTATGGTCTCCTCATTCATGCTAATGAAGCCAACAAAATTTGGCATGAAAGGTTTGGCCATCTAAATTACAAATATCTTTCATATTTGTGTGAAAAAGACATGGTTATAGGGCTTCCAAATATTAATTTTTCCAAAGGAGTCTGTCATGGTTGCATTCTATGCAAACACCCAGAGCATAAGTATGAGAGAGTCAGTCATGAGCGAACCTTTGCACCTCTTGAGATCATCCACAATGACATTTCTTGTCCTTTCCCTCATATGTCCATGATTCAAGACAATTATTTTCTAACCTTCATCTATGACTTTCCATATACTGTTGGGTTTACTTCCTTAAACTCAAGTATGAAGTTTTTGACCTCTTCAAGGTTTTTAAATCCTTGGTTGAGAACCAGTATGGGAGGAAAATTTAGATCATAAGATCTGATAATGGTGGTGAATATGTCAAGTTTGAGTTCATTCAATATTGTAAAGATGCAGGTATCCAGATTCCACACTCTATTCCTTACACACCCCAACACAATGGTGTTGCTGAGAGGAAGAATAGAGCCCTGAAGGAGATGGCTATTTGTATGATGGAGTCTAAGAATTTTCCACCAAAGTTTTGGGCTGAATCTATAAACTATGCATCCTACATCCAAAATAGGGTTCCTCATAAGAAAATTTATGGAATAAATCCTTTTGAAGCTTGGAGTGGACACAATCCTGATGTGTCTCATTTCACATGATTTTTGGCTCAAGGGCATGGGCTAGAATTACATTAGACAAGAGGAGGGATTTGGAACCCCAAAGTCAAGAGTGCCTATTTTTTGGGTATTTTTAATATTCCAAAGGGTATAATCTGATTAACATGAGCACTCAAAGATACTTTATTGAAAGGATTGTTCAATTTGAAGAAGATCCTATGCCAACAACATAAATTAGAGAGTCCTCTTCACCACCACCACCTTTGACTGTAAGTGAAGTGACTAATGAGATTTCTGATTCTGATATGTATGGTAATGATTATTTAATTTCAGGTCCTAACATTCCCACAATGCCAAAGTGGGAAGAAAATACCATTCATGTAGCTGGGGAACTAGCTGGGGATCCTAGTGATCCTAGGAGGACTAGATCTCAATTCAAGAGTGCCCTTTCTGTCAAGGACCATTTATTTGCTGAGAAGTGTTATATAATTATTGAATCATACCCACATACATATGAATAAGAATTAGAAGATCAAATATGGAAAAAAATTATGAAGGAGGATTACCATTTGCTCCAGAAGAATGACACATTGGAACTAGTCAATCTCCCCCCAGGGAGAAAGATAGTCAAGTGTAAGTGGGTATTACAAAATAAATTTTCTGCTGATGGATATCCTATGAATTATAAGTTAAGGGTACCAGCCAAGGGATTCTACCAATTCCAAGGCATTGAATATAATGATACCTTTGCACCAGTGGAAAAGATGGAGTCCATAAGACTAGTTTTGGCCATTGCATCTTCCAAGCAGTGGGAGGTACATCACATGGATGTGAAGAGTTCCTTTCTACATGGATATATGAATGAATAAATATATATTCAGAAACAATAATGTTTTGTGACTAATCCATCTCTTGTGTGCAGGTTGAAGAAACCATTGTATGGGCTAAAACAAGCTCCCAGAGCTGGTAGGCCAAGATTGATGGCTCTTTTCTATCACTAAACTATTATAGATGCAAGTATGATCCAAATGTATATTTGAATATGATTGATGGTTCTTTAATCATTATTTTATTTTAGGTGGACGGCCTTCTGATCACAAGAAGTTCCAAGAAATAATTTTCCTCTTTGAAGAGTGCAATGAACCATGCCTTCTCCATGGCTGATTTGGGATTGTTAAGCCAATTTTTGGGGCTTGAAATTTATCAATAAGATATTGGAATAAAGGTACATTAGTCCAAGTATGCTTTAGACCTTCTAATCAGGTTCAAAATGAAGGATTGAAATCCAAGAAAGACTCCTTTCCTTTTAGGAGTTAATCTTGAAGAAGCGTAGTCAACTCCATTGGTAAACAACACCCTATATAGGCAACTGGTTGGTTGGCTTCTTTATTTGAATCATACTCAACCTGATATTTATTATGCATTGAGTGTGGCTTCCAGACACATGTATCAACCTCATGAAATCCATTGGATGGAAGCAAAGAGAATCCTAAACTTTGTACAAAAAACAAGAACACATGGGATTCACTATGTTACACACTCTAGCCTAGAGTTAGTTGCTTTTATTGACTCTGATTGGAAAAGGTGATAAAATTGATAGAAAATCAACTTGTGGATATGTGTTTATGTGTTTATTCATGTAGATGGAACAATCAACTGTTTAAGTAAGAAGAAAAGTGAAATTGCACTTTCATCTACAGAGGAAGAATACCGAGGAGCTGTGAATGTAGCTACTCAATGTTTGTGGTTGCAGGGTATACTTGGAGAGTTTGGGATCAAGTCTGATAATTATATAGAAATTTATTGTGACAACCAAATTAACATTTGAATCTCAAATGATCTGGTATTGAGGCAGCAAACCAAACACATAGAGATCCATATGCACTACATCAGAGGACTTGTTCATGATGGGGTCATTGCTCTACATTATTGAGCATAATTTGAGCATATTGTATGTGAGAGATTTGTGAGAGAAAATAAAATGTTCTTCCATCAAGGAAAAAAATTATAAAAGTAGAAAAGGTCTAAAGAATTCCTCCTACCATTAATTGGAAAGATTTAAAAAAAACTTTACAATGAAACCAAGATCATAGTTTATATGCCAAAGATATGGTTACTGGAGTGTAAGTAAAGAATTCCATAAAGAAATTGGAAAAAATCATCCTAGAAAGGCATTGGAAAAATTGGTTTACAAAAAGGCCAACAAATATTTGTGGATCTTTCCATTGGAAAGCTTATCAAACCATCTTCACAACAAAATAATTGAAATAAAAAGTAGTCGAATATTTTATGCTTAGAAGGAAAAAATGGTTTTAAAAAATGGTAATAAATATTTGTGGATCTATCCACTAGAAGTCTCATCAAACCATTTTCACAACACAACATTCAAAATCGAAAATAGAATCCAAATTTGATTGTTCTCGTTAAAATGAGGTAAAGTCCTCACGAGATACAATGGAATGGGAAAACCTCCAAAAAAATCAAGTTCATCATTTGAAAATTATTCCAAGCATATCCCTTTAAAGGTATACATGCGTATGCAAATTGTTCTATGATGACACTATAACTAATATTTTGAGTGATTTTCCACCAAAACGACATTGAAGCCATATCTATACCCTAATAATCCATTAAAATCTTTGCTTTGCAATCAATAGTCTCAACTTTAGATGTTAAAGAGTCCATATAAAATGTATTTTGAAATGGTTGCGGTGTTCTTCAAATAGCCCCCCTATTAATTATTTAAGTTGTTGAAGTTTTTTCCACCTTTAAGGAGCATAAGCATGAGCTCTATAATGAACATAGAAGTCTATCTTTGGAAAAATTGACAAATATCGACTATTCGTACACAGGAACAAGGTCAAGAAATAATGAGGAGGCACCTCCCATAGATGGTGTAGATCCATTGTATGGTTTATCAACTTTCAATCATAGTCATTCATCAATGGTACATGCCTAAGTGGTAATAGATGGAGGCCCTCCATGAATGTACAAGATTCATCATGCAAATCCTAACTTATTATCTCTTCCATTTGTGCACTATAACAAGATAAGGTGTAACAAGGAGAGGTCCCCTGCAAATGTCGAATGTTCATCATGCAACTCCTAAATTTTGATCTTAGGAATTCACACATTATAACATGATTTGGTGGTAACAAGGAGGGGTTTCCCGCGAATGAAAAATATTCATCCATGCACTTCTTATATTTTTATCTCAGTCATTCACACAACGAGGGCCAATCAAGAGTTGGCATGAATGGTCCCTCCTACCAACGGCCAAGATTCAATCTTGATAATGAAGGAGACTGATCATATGCATTTGAGCATGGGGAGAAATCGTTTCCTATAACACATGTGGGAGCAAAGAATATTCTCAGGAACCCTATCCAACTCAAACTAAATCTCTACAAATCACTTACCCAACAATGGGAGGGAACAATAGGTAGTCTTGGCCATGTCAACCTATGTTTGTCCAATAATAGATGGAAACATGTCCCTCTAGCTCTGACCACAAAATGCTAGAGCCACCCCAACACAACCACGAATGCCACTTAAATTCAGGATTTTTGATCATTAATGAATATCTCCTCGGCTCATAACTATTGAAACGATCAAATTGTGCATTCCATAACATGTTTTAATCCTGTGGCTATAACAAGAGCACCTCGACCAACCAATTTTACTTACAAAATATCTCGAGAATATGTCAACTGAGCCCAAAAAATCATGTATCATGTACCAATGACTTCAGTAGGAGATTTTATCTCCAAATTACCAAATGTTGAAGGGTCTACTACTCCTAGCACCAATAAGTCTCAAGAGACAAAGAAATTAGATTTCATGGGCTAATGTAATCCAACCAATGGATACTTGTGACCCAGAGATGTTAAAACAAGAGAAAAGAAGGAGAACTAAAAAGCAGTAGGGTATTATGACCATCGATACCATGGAAGCTCATGCAAAGGATAGACTCTTACCAAGATATGATCTTGCCACTAGACAATTTATTGTGACTACCTTAGATTCCCTAGTGTAGAATAAATATAAGGAGATGTAGCCACAATATTGGAGAGATTTACAAATAACCTTAGACACAACCGATATACCCTTGAATATGAAATTTGTATGGATCAAGGATCAAATAACATTGTCTATAGTAAATATATCAAATAAACCTCCTCCAATAGTGACTAAAAGAAACAATTGCATGTCATCATCATTAAAAATCAATTCATGAATGCTAGGGTGAAGACATTAGAGGAAAAGACGAACAAATTCAAACCAATTTGTTGATAATAGGAAAGGGGAAAAATGAAGTTGATGATGCTATTACCCTTTTAAGGGAGAAAAATGAGAGAATAAAATCCCTAGAAAGATCAAGGATGTATTAATAATCCATCCTAGTTACACAACAAATGTGGGTTGAGCAATAAAAGATGACCAATGAAGTGAATTTATTGAGAAGTGATCTAAGTTCCCAGGCGCACGTCGGAGGACAATAGTTTGACTAAATGAATCAAGTACTGTTATGGAATAATCATATAAAGAACAAGTAAAGAAGGAAACACACTATACAGAGAGAAAGCAAACACATATACACAATGCAAGAATTTGAACCAATCTCTGCTATTTGATTACTACTCTATTACTTGCTTGTATTTTACGATAGTGTACATGCTTATATAGGATGTTGAGACTCTTGGGTGACTATCCGTTATGTTCAGTTACAAATAATTTAGAATGGTTCAGAATTGAAACTGTTACAGATGACTGGAATATAAAGAGACAATCTATTGTACTCATGTCAAGATGTTGGAGTCGACGATGCATGCCGAGATGTGAAACCTGTCGAGGTTCAGAATTGTTGAAGTCAACTTTAAGCCTGACAAAGTTGACAACATGCCAACTACAAGGTGGATAATTCCTCCTTCCTTAAGAAACAATGGACCCCATTGTTTGCTCGTTCAGGTGAGGAAACTTGTTAGTGAGTTCAGTAGCAGAGTACCACTTTCCTTGGGATGGGAGTTGTCTGGCTTTATCCACTTGAAACAAGGGAATGGAGTTTGCCCTTATATGGCATATGCATCATCCCACGATTGTGTCGCAAGGAAGAGGCTCCTGAACATCTGGATGGATGTCTTTGGGTTCTGCTATTTGCAGGTCGTTTTGCTCCAACAAGAGTGCATGGTATGGTTTAAGTAGGTCCACATTGAACACCAGATGCAAAACAAAGCATAAAAGAATGTCGAGCTAAAAGTTGTTTTCTCCAATCTTCTTAAGGAATCTGTACGGACCATATCGCAAAGGTTTCAAATTTCTGTATGGGACAGTGAAGCGCTCCTTAGTTAGATTTAACCAAACCTGATTCCCAATTTGGAATGAACGAGGAGTATGATGCTGATCATGTTGGGACTTAGCTTTTGCATTAGCTCACTGCAACATTTCTTGTGCTTGCTTCCGAATGTTGTATATTTGATCTCGAAACTTCAATGATTTTTCAACTTCTTGTCCTTCAAATTCAGTGTCGTTTGACTGTGTCGATGAACTGATCAAGTTGATGGGTGCGAAGGGTTGAAATCGATAACATATATCGAATGGAATCTTTCTCGTGGAGCTGTGTTGAGCATGATTGTAACTATGATGTATGTATGGAATACTTTCATCCCATGCCCGACGATGCTTGTGGTTGTACTTGTGAAGAAGTTGTACTACCAAGCGATTCACAAATTCTGTTTGTCCATCTATCTGACGATGGAAAGTTTTCGACAAAGAAAGTATCATGTCGAGTTGTTGCCAAAGAATTTTCCAAAATATACTGACAAATATGACATCTCTGTCGAAAATAATGGTCGTCTAAATGCCATAGTGTTTCCAAACATTTTCGAAGAAGAGCTGAGTAGTTTTTAATGTTGTTGTAGTATTCTTGCATGGATTGAAGATGACCATCTTGTAAAATGTGTCTAGGAACTGACAAAGGAATATAGAGTCATTGTAGTCGATTCACCGATTTAGCAATGTCACAAACCACGCATGATCAAATGTACCTATTGATGTCATATTTAAGTGAAGGCCAGTAAAACTAGTTTTGGAGGATAACAAGAGTATTTGCTACTCCAAAATGTCCTGTAGTCTTTATATAGTGCACATCCCAAATGAGCTCCTGTTGATTCTCACCGGTCGGTACACAAAGCTATTGAAGCTTGTATAGAAATGTATCTTTTAGGAAGTATTCAGTGTTGATGTAATTGTAACTTCAGAATGTATTCACTTGTATATCTTATATATTGTACCTCGACGTTTATTCTGGGAAGTGTTTGTAATGTAATTGAGTCATGCCATGCCCCGATGTTCCGATCAAGAGTTTCTATAATGTAAACAAGTCATGTCAAGTCATTGTGGGTAACCCTCCTATTGATCAAGGGTTAAAGTCCCCGCAGTTGCAGGGCCCTAGGGTTATTAGACTCTCCTAGTGAAGTCGGCCCTAGTGAGTTATTGTCAAGTCAGGAATTAGTATAAATAGAGAGTGAGCCTCTCTATTTATCACACACTCACTCACACTCAGTTGTAGCGCATAGCTGAGGGAGAAGAAGTTGCTGGGACTAGAAAGAAAGAGGCTACTGCTGTCGAAAGATCATCTTACTGTTTTGGGGTTTTACTTTTGGTGCCGATTCTATCTCTGAGGAAGTTGCAGGGTTTTCTCCATTTATGGTTTCCCTGAGGAAAAACATTGTGTTCATTGTCTCTTGTGTTTGATTACTGTGCTTGTTATTCTCTCAGTTAAAGATCCTAATATGATGCTAGCTTAAATGTTAAAAATCTAACATGGTATCAGAGCTAACCTGAGAAGAAGACACTGTGCAGCTGCGGGAACTAGGGATTCCTACTTTTTGGATCTCTCTCCACATATTTTTAGAAAAATAAGGTTGGGCTGACTCTCCTCCCTAGGGTGCATCTTTCTGTCGAAGTAGAATCTAATTCTTAGCATTTTCAGTTTTTGACCCGACACTACTGCCAGAAATTAGGGCTTTCCACAGAAGTAGAATTTTTGAGTGAGCCTAGGCCTGCATTGATGTCCTCCTCAAAATCAAATTTTAGAGATCAAGATCAAACCATTTAGTTGGATAGAACTCCAGGAAAGTCAAACCCTAATCTGCTCCTGAACCAGCACTGCAGAAATTCAGCTCCAAATGCAGATCCGACATCTTGACCTGGTAAGATATAAATCTTTTGTATTTCCATTTGAGGTTCTTAGTTAAGATGTCTCATGATACCAAGCTTGATGAAAAGCTTGAGGGTGCTGATAACTTCTGAGCCTAGAAGTATAGGATCTCCCTGGTCCTGGAAGAAAATGAGTTGGACTCCTACATCATTGAGGAGGTTCCAGTTCCAGAGGAAGATGAGGCTAAGGCCTTACATAAGAAGAAGTTGGTTATGGCTAAGAGGATTATTGCTGATTCAATCAAGGATCACCTCATACCATAGGTGTCCTCCCTCAAGACACCTAAAGTTATGTTTGATTCCCTAACCAAACTGTTTGGAGGGAAGAACATAAACTGGAAGATGACTTTGAGGAACCAGTTGAAGAATGTAAAGATCTAGAATGAGGAGACCATACAGTCATACTTTACAAGGGTCTCCCAGATCAAAGAAAAACTTGAAGCAGTAGATGAAGAAGTGGAGAATGCAGAAATTGTGATGACAACCTTGAATGGTCTCCCTAGGTCATGGGATTCTTTCATCCAAGGAATTTGTTCTAGAAAGAAGCTAATCAAGTTCAGCAGACTGTGGGAAGAATGCTCACAAGAAGAAGCTCGAATAGTGGCTCGAGAAGAAAATATGGGAAATGAAGATCAAGCTCTCACAGTACACTCCAAGAAAGGCAGAATGGAAAATCATGATCACCAAGGTAAGCATTCTCATCAGAAAGATAATTTTGTGAAGAAGGATCCATCCAAACTCAAATGCTATACATGTGATGAAAGAGGACACTTTGCTAGAAATTGTCCCATGAATAAGAGTGGATATAAGAAGAAGAATAACTCCAAAAGAAGACATCATGCTCACACTGCTGAGGATGATGATCCTCCCATAAAGAGAGTAAAACAAGAAAGTGAAGACTCTTCAAGTGATGAAGAATATGTTCTGATCTCCGCTCTCACGGGAGCTGTCACACATGGAAGCAAAGATTGGCTTATTGACAGTGGGGCTTCCAAACACATGACAGGATTCAAGGAATATTTTAAGAAACTATCCGAACATAATTCACCCCATAAGGTGAAACTTGGGGATGACTAGGCCAATATCCCATAAAAGGTAGTGGTGAATCCTCCTACAAGCTAGACTCTGGAAAGTCTATGAAAATGAAGGATGTCTTGTTTGTACCAGGACTAAAGAAGAATGTTCTCTCCATATCGGCACTAGATGCAAAAGGCATGAGGGTTGCATTTGTAGATGGCCAAGTCCTCATGTGGCCAAGAGGAAAGACTATTGATGATGCAATAGTAATTGGAGAACAAGAAGGAGGATTATACAAATTGAAGGGCCATCCAGAACAAGATTTGGTCCATGACACAGTAGATCCAAATGAAATTTGGCATAGAAGGCTTGCACATGTGCATTACAGAGCACTACCACATGTACTCTGTAACAGAATGATGTTTGGGATGTTGTCCTAAGACCAGAAGGGAAGTCTGTTGTAACTTCCAAATGGATTTACAAGATCAAGCATGCTGCAGATGGCAGCATAGAGAAATATAAAGCAATATTCGTGGCTCATGGCTTCTCACAGAAAGAAGGAATAGATTATGAAGAAACCTTTGCACCTGTATCCAGATACACTTCCATCAGATCAGTACTTGATTTGGATGCAGTGATGAAATAGACGATACACCAAATGGATGTCAAGATTGCTTTCTTGAATGGTGTAGTGGAAGAGGAAGTATATGTAGAGCATCCACTCGGTTTTGAGACACATGACAGGGAGTCTCATGTGTGTATATTGAAGAAAGCCCTATACGGTTTGAAACAGGCACCCAGGACATGGTACGATAGAATTGATGGCTTTCTATCTAGTTTGGGCTTTACCAAAAGTAAAACAGATTCCAACCTTTACTACAAGGTTGAATATGGTAACCTAGTGATACTCCTACTGTATGTAGATGATCTGTTTGTAATAGGTATGGATGGGTTGATTGCTGATATGAAGAGGAAGATTGCTACCAAGTTCAATATGACGGACTGCAAGGCCATGACCACACCTATGGCATCGATACTGAAGCTATTGAGTGATGCTTCATCATAAGAGGTTGATGCTACGATGTATCGTCAGATGATTGGGTCCTTGATGTACCTGACGAACACGAGACCAGATATTTTCTTTGCTGTGAACACCTTGAGCCAGTTCCTGACAGATCCGAGACATGTTCACTTGATTGCTGCAAAGCATATTTTGAGGTACCTAAAGGGTACAGTTGATTATGGGCTTAAGTATAAGGTGAATCAAAAGATTAACCTAGAAGGTTATGTTGATTCAGATTGGGCAGGTAGTGCCATTGATAGGAAGAGCACTTTAGGGTGTTGCTTCAGTATGGGATCAGGTGTGAAGGCCAGTAAAACTAGTTTTGGAGGATAACAAGAGTATTTGCTACTCCAAAATGTCCTGTAGTCTTTATATAGTGCACATCCCAAATGATCTCCTGTTGATTCTCACCGGTCGGTACACAAAGCTATTGAAGCTTGTATAGAAATGTATCTTTTAGGAAGTATTCAATGTTGATGTAATTGTAACTTCGGAATGTATTCACTTGTATATCTTATGTATTGTACCCCGATGTTTATTCTGGGAAGTGTTTGTAATGTAATTGAGTCATGTCATGCCCCGATGTTTCGATCGGGAGTTTCTATAAGGTAAACAAGTCATGTCAAGTCATTGTGGGTAACCCTCCTATTGATTAAGGGTTAAAGTCCCCGCAGTTGAGGGGCCCTAAGGTTATTAGACTCTCCTAGTGAAGTCAGCCCTAGTGAGTTATTGTCAAGTCAGGAATTAGTATAAATAGAGAGTGAGCCTCTCTATTTATCACACACTCACTCACACTCAGTTGTAGCGCATAGCTGAAGGAGAAGAAGTTGCTGGGACTAGAAAGAAAGAGGCTACTGCTGTCGAGAGATCATCTTACTGTTTTGGGGTTTTACTTTTGGTGCTGATTCTATATCTGAGGAAGTTGCGGGGTTTTCTCCATTTATGGTTTCCCCGAGGAAAAACACTGTGTTCATTGCCTCTTGTGTTTGATTATTATGCTTATTATTCTCTCAGTTAAAGATCCTAATATAACGCTAGCTTAAATGTTAAAAATATAACATTCAGTAGTAGAGAATGTGTTGATACATTGCAGAGAAGTCAGAGTCTACCAAATACAATTACGACCAAGTGGTGGTATCATAACCCTACATACTCATCACTATGAAAAGTAGAGTAATGGCTGGCCGACTGAGGCAATCAGAGGTAAAATTGGATTTACCTTTCTGATACTTAATTACCAACTGAAATTGTTGTAGGTAATTAATCCACTTGACTTGTCAAGTTATCTGTAATTTCGATTGGGACAAGGAAAATTATAAGGGATTATGGTTAGCGAGGATGACCATTTCTTTCCCAAGGGTGTAATGTATATATTTCTTAAGGGCTTGCACAATGGCATACAGTTCCTTTTCATACTTCAAATACCTTCTAATAGTTTCGTTTAAAGTTTCAGAATGAAAAGTGACTGGGTGACCAGACTGAGTGATCACTACTCCTAAAGCATAGTCCGATGTGTCCGTCTCAATCTCAAAAGGATGACGCAAATCAGGTAACACAAGTATTGGTCCAAAACAAATCTTGTTTTTGGGTTGCTCAAAATCTTGTTGTTGTGTCGATGTCCATTTGAAGACAAATTTTCCATTTCCCGTAGTTAGCTGATTCAAGGGCCAGGCTATGTGACTAAATCCGAGTATGAATCGTCGATAAAAATTCGCCAACCAAGAAAAATTATTAGTTCATGAATGTTTTGAGGAATGGACCAGTATTTGAGGATCTATACTTTTTCTAGGTCGACATGAATGCCTATAGGGTCAATTACATACCCCAAATATTTGATGCTATTCATTGCAAATGAACATTTTTCCATGTTTAGATATAGTTGATGTTGTTGGGGAGTGTCAAAGACTTGTCAAAGCTATTTGACATGTTCTTCCCATGATTGACTCATGAAAATCAACTTATCGTTGAGATAGAAAATGACACACTTGCTGATGAAATGTCATAGAAGGTCATCCATATATCTCATGAAGGTTGCAGGTGGATTGGTTAAACCGAAAGGCATGACTAACCATTCATACAATCCTTCCTTGGTTTTGAAAGTAGCTTTCCATACATCGGAAAAATCGATTTGAATTTGATGATATATCGACTTGAGGTCAAGCTTAGTAAAGATTTTATCACCTCTTAGATAGTTGATGAGTTCATCTATCCTTGGAAGAGGGTATATATTCTTTACCGGAATTTTATTGAGAGCCCGATAGTCAATGCACATGCACCAAGTCCTATCTTTCTTTGGAACGAAAACGAATGGACTTCCACAAGGAGAGGATTTGGGTCGATTGTGACCTTTGTTGATCAAATCTTGGATTTGTCTGTGAATTTCTTCATTTTTGAGAATGGATATTCTATAAACAGATGTGTTAGGTAATGAAGAACCAAGAACAATTTCAATGGATTATTTTACCTAGCAATGTAGAGGTACTCTATTTAGCTCTTGAAATACGTTTCGGTATTCCTCAAGAATGTGGTCAATCTGTTGCTATTGTCGGCAGCTGAAGTGAATAATTATTCGCTCATACAATATTATTCACCAGAACACCTGGAATATTCGATAAGCCATAAGGCAAGTATATATTAATGATAGGATGAAAATATGATTACAATGGTTGATAACTCGCCTATTAAATAATGATTGGGAATTGTTAATGAAGGGTCATGTCCTTTCATCTTAGGTATAATTAATTATGTTTATTATTAATTATTTAATTATTATATTTATTTTATGTTCATTACATTGCCTTCCCCTTAAGGGAATCTTTGTCCTCAAAGATGTATTGACATTAATGCCTGATTTACTTTAATATGTCGTCTCAGGGTTCTTTCCCTTTTTGTATTTACGACATTTAAGGAAATGAAACGATACAAATTACGGATCCCCTAGGAGAATTGTCACATCCTATCTGCTGTGGTCCATCCCAGATCTATTTTATCGGAGCTATGAGATCTTTTTTTGGGATGATTCGTCTCAATTTTTGCTTAGTATGTCGATATTTTCACATGTCCACATAATTCTTCTGTGAATATTCATTTTGACCTTGTCATTGGTCAAAATGACGATTATAATTAGGATGTTTGTAAGGTGCAAGTTTTGTTTGTTCTTCTTTCTTTTGGACTATGGCGAGGACTGTCTTCACTTCCTTGATTTGATTTTTGGATGCATTTTCTTGGATTTGTGCTTCTTGGTTCTCCAGTAGATTGTTGTGATTCTGAATCTTTTCGATTCTTTAATCTTGTGACTTTTTTTCAATTTCTAACTCCTTGATTTGATTCTGTAGTCCCTGATTATGATTATTTAGACACTGGTTTTCTTCTTTTCTTTTCCAGTATTTTTTCTTTCGAGGTCTTCACCAGAATGTTCCCTCTTGATACTGTTTTTCAATTTTTTGATTTGTTTAATCAGGGTTTTGTTATGATTTCTTAATCTGAAAATTTCTTTAGAATTGTTGGATACTGTTTTATTACTCTTTGTGATCTCCAGCTTGTGTTCCTTTTTAGAATTGCTATTTTGTTGTTGAAGAACTTTTATCTGTTGTCAATACTGGTCGACCACTGATTCTTGATCTTCTAATTTTTGTCGTATGTGCGTCAGTTCTTCATCTTTGTCGTTAACGATTTTGTTCAAGCGTATTATTTCTGCTTCGTAGTCACATATTTCTTTCCTTATATCTTGATTTTTTTGTATGTGATTGAAATCACTTTCGTCTTTTAATTTCTCAATTTGGGTAGACAATTTTTCTATATGATTTTTTCTGGTCGAATTTTTTTTTCCTTGAGCTCTTTTTGCATCTTAAGTAATTTAATAATTACTTAAGATTTCATATTCATCTTGTGTAATTCTTTATTGTCTCTTAGATAATGCTTTAACTTGGCTTCTAATTTCTCTAATTGTAGTCGCAAATCAGATTCCATGATCTCTAATTTCTTCGACACTAGATGGTTGTCTTGGACTATAGATAGTCGTCGATTTTTTGATTTTGTTTTCCTTTGACAGATTGGTCTTCTTCGTTAGGTTAATAACCTTGTTTTTCGAAAAAAATAATAATAGAAATAATAATAATAATAATTTCTTTTTATAATAATAATAATTAATTAATAATATTATTATATTAATGTTTTATAAACTATATATATGGTTTAATATATAGTTTTTTAAAAATAATAATTAATTATTAAAATAATTATTATATAATAATGTTTTTATTATTATTGAATATAATAAACAATTTAAAATATTATAAATATAATATATTTTAATATATATATTATATTATATAATGTTTTATGTTTGTTTGTGTATAGGCCACAAAGTTGGAGTGCGTGGGACGTGGAGGAGCGGTCACAAGGATGGAGGAGGTGGCGAATAGAGATGCAGGGGTGAAGGAGGGTGTCCGGCGTGGAGGTGGCGAAGGAGGTGGCCGACGTGGAGGTGGAGAAGTGGAGGAGGCAGGGGAAGAGCAACGCGCGGGGGTTAGAGCCAAGTGGGGGTGGAGGCAGAGGAGCAACAAGCGATAGGGAGGATGTGGAGCAGTTGTATGCAGGTGGTTGTGTAGAAGGGAGGACGACGGAAGAAAAGAAGGCGAGGTGGATGGGAGAAGGGAGGGCACGCAGCAGGATAGCGCACACAGGAGGCTGGGGAAGGTTGTGAGGGCGTGCAGTAGGAGAGTGTGGGGATGAACATAGAAGCAGGAAGATGGAGGTTGGTGGCTGCATGGAAGTGGAGGTAGAGCGGGAACCAGCGGGAAGATGGTGGAGGTAGAGGGGGTGGTGAGTTTGAGTGGGAGTACAACAATATATATATATGGTCAAAGACCTGTAACTCAGGGAAACCCTGTTTTTTTTTCCAGATAATATCTGAATTTTATGACCCTTGGTCGGATCAAGCAACGAGTGCTTTGATACCACTGAAGTGAATAATTATTCGCTCATACAATAATATTCACCAAAAAACTTGGTAAATAAAATAAGCCATAATTTGTATATTGATGATAGAATAGATAAGATGATTACAATGGTTGATAACCCACCTATAAAATAAGGCTTGGGAATTGTGAATGAAGGGTCATGTCCTTTCATCTTAGGTATAATTAATTATGTTTATTATTAATTATTTAATTATTATATTTATTTTATGTTTGTTACAGGAGCTATGCTAGTCGGTGAGTCGATTGGTTGCTGCGGTCTTCCTGGAATGTTGAGGCTTTATCATAATCAATGCAAATTTTCGAGCATGGTTGATAAGCTTCTTTGTTTGTTTGGCAGATATCATAGGAACCGTTGATGTAGGTCTTCGCTCTGGTATGCCGTACCATTGATTTTGAATTTTGACAATCACCTTATGAGGTTGTGACTGATAAATTCCATGTCGATACCATAGGTAAGGTTTCCCAAACATGGCGCCAACTACGAAAGTATTTCCACGTCACATAACACTTCATCTTCAAAGGGATTAATGCAGTAGGCGAGTCTACATTTTTGGGTGATCCTTAGTTCCTTTCCATCTTTCATCCAACTGATATTGTATGGATGAGGATGTGGAGTGGTGACAAGATCAAGTCTCTTCATGAGATATTCAGAAATGAATTTCTTCTGGATACCATTATCCACAATCAGATGTAATGGATTTTTCTGCATCCATATCTGTGTATGGAATATGCACTCTTGTTCCTCCTCATTGATGAAAGTCGAGGCTAATAGAGTGGTCGATGTCAGAGAAAAAAAGGGTCGATGCATTTGAGTCAGATTCTGCTAGGTATTTATCAGATAAGTTGGTTGTCGATAATTTTGCCAAAAATTTCTTTCGAGCTTTGCATTCTAACGTATCATGCAATGGTGAATTGTGATAATTACACCATTTCTCGGTAGGAGGTTGCTTTCTATGTTCCATTTTGTCTTTCGAAGAGCGTTGGATTGGTACATGAAGTTTGTACAAGTGCCAACAGGGCATCAACAGAAGACCCTAGCGCAGATCAGGACTAGACTAATTGAGGAGTTCAAAAATCCCAAATTTGAGTCGCAATACATTACCGAGTTGAAAGAAATAAAACAATATCCAAATGAGTTTGTATGGGATTTTGATCAACGATTCAAAACGCTGATGTCTAAGGTCATATTTGGAATGAGTGATGTACAAAAAAAAATGGTTTATCGCAGCTTTGGTGCGACACATCCATATGCCATTAATGTCGCAAAAGACTACGTCAAAGACCGAGGATTTGGAGATTGCGATGAAGTTGGAAGCTTCACCAGCTGGAGAAACGGGGATTGGAATGAACCAGATCTAGTCGAAATTGGCGAATCTTACTATTTAGTTGTAGGATATCAAGAATGGAAACAAATTCCGTGAATAAGTATGATGCAGTTGATATCGAACAGAAGGGAATCATAAAGATCAATGCCTGGACTTCTGCAAATACTTACAGAATGGAGCCCCTAATCCACTAAGTCAAGGCAGACTATCATGGTGTCAGATTTTTCAGACTAGAGGACATTGGTATGAGGAATGCGTATACCTACAGAAGGTTGTGTCAAAACCAACAAATCTTTTTTGTAACTTTTGTCGATCAATTTTCCATGAAGAAAAGGACTGTAGGGCATATGAATTGCTCAAGGACAGAACTATGGATACATATTTTATGAAAGGAGAAGAGCACTGACCAATTGAAAGACTGCAATCGCAATAGCAACCCCAGTTAACTCAGTAGGAACTGCAGTTTGCTCAGCAGCAACCCCAGTTTGCTCAGCAGCAACCGTAGTACAACCAGATGCAATATAACTAACAACAACTGCAATATACTCAACCACAGTATGCTCAACTGCGGCCTAATCAGCAACAACAATTCAACCAACCATGGTATCAGCCATAAGGAGGATTCCGTTGAGGTCGCAATGGAGCCTTTGGTCATGGAGGTGCTATGGGATGAGGTCGCGGACCAGTAACGTGTTATAATTATGGATATTTGGGATATTGTCAGAGAGACTATCCGAATCTATAGTCTTAATGTACTTATTGGAGTGCCACATATCACACTATCGAATAATTCCCGCAGTTGACTGCGAAGTGGCGAGCCAAGAACCAGTCGCAACCACAACCGAACTAGAATGCAAATAAGGCTCAAAATCAAAATTGTGGACCAACTGTAGCAAAAATACCAATGGAACCTATAACTCAACCAATAGATGTTGGAGTGATAACTCTAGGAGGAGCAATGATGGGAAAGTATCCTATAAAGGTATGGGGCACCCTCCAAGGGTACTGGTAGTTTGATTCAATGTCTTCTTTAGGTACCATAAGAATCACCCTACAGTCACCTAAGTGGTCCCTAGGAAAAGTAACTAAGGCTATGTTAACACTTAAATCTTGCATACATACGAAATTTAGGCTAATATTGAACAAAGGTGTCATTGACATACAAAATGAATCTCACTAAAGATATCCTCATCAGATCCAGAAGATAAACTAAGCCCTAAAATGCCAAAATTAGTCAATATGAAAAATCATGCAACTAAAAGCATTGGAAACCCACACAAATAGCGTGACCCTTTTGTATAGTTACCTTCACATATCTGCACGAGATTTCCCTTGAAACCCATTTAATTGTCAAAACGATAGGACCACTAATTTCTGTGATGCATTGAAGGTTAATAACGACTCTCTTGGCTCCAAAATTTTAATAGGGAATCCTCATATGCTTGGGATCATTGAATAGCCCTTCTCATGTACTTGGGATACCAATTCAAAGGATGTAGTGTTGACATATGTATCTAGATGTTTCTTGGCCTCCATTTGGCCTATAAAAGGAGGCATGAATTCCATAGGAGAAAATTAGAGTAAAATTATGGTATTGGAATTACATTGAGAGCTCCACTTTGAATCTACTTTCTCCCTCATATTAGCATGCAAAATATCCCTTGATTTCTTTCCATAAGAAGCATGTGTTTCTCCATTGTTTCCTCCTTCCTCAAGGAGCAATATTCTCCCTTCATTATTTTAAGTTATTTTAGTTTTATTAAATCTGCTTTAGCTTGTGAGTGTTTGGTTTACCTCACCCTGATAACATGGAATATTTCTCACCTTTGTGAATTTTTTCCCTTGGAGACTCCCCTCTTATTTTTTTTCATTGCATGTTTGGTAGATTGTATTTTGTTAGATAAATTATTTTGGGTGTTGCAATCAACGGATAGAATTCTTAGGCCCTTTGCTCAATTTTTTTTTTTTTTTATCTGTATCACATATCATGTTGTCTTGTACATGCTACATCACATATACATATCCTTAACACACACACGTCATGTAGTTGAATCTCTTTTTAATATGCATGGTAAATTCGCATGACTTTTTCTTCACTATAATCATCTTATGGCGCGGTTGTGGGTCCAATACTTACACGATTGTGTATTTTATTTGATTTTTTTTTATCTTTGTTGTCAAAATCATCTGCAGTTGCATAATGAGGCAAAAGCTATAACTCACATGTAGTTTAATTTTTTTTAGTAATTACATAACTTAGTCCAAAATAGGGAGTAAATAATTGTTTTCTTGAAATATTTTTAGTCTAAAAGGCTTTGAGGATTTCAATGGGCCTCTTAGTAATAACTAATAAGTGAATGGTTATTCTTTCCATCTCATTGAAATGGTTAGTCTACTCAATTAGAGTTGACTACCTTTAGTTATAAATATTTTGCTTCTTGTTTATTTTTTTGTTTTATGAAATATAGTTTAGTCTACTTTTTTATTTTGCTTCTGGGTTATTTCTTTGTTTTTTGAAATATAGTTTAGTCCATTTTTCTAACAGAGGCAAATGACCTAAAGACTTCTTTACTCAAAGTATGCTATTTTCCTTACACTCTTAGTGATCTTGGAAAATAAAAAAGGGTGATAGGTTTGAAATACCTCCTTTTGCACACATTTACTTCACTTAGAATCTTAAATAGTTGTTATTTGCTTAGAGTTGAATTAAAGTAAATTCCCATGTGTCTTTACTTTATGCTCTATAGTTAGTTGAAAATTCACTTTCATATTTCTTTCAAAACATATGTGTCATTTCCACTTAAGCACACACTGGGAGACCTAAAGATGCTTTCACATATAGTATGCTCTCCATATTTCACTCTTAGTGATTTGGATGGATCAGAATGATATGAAAGTTTGAAATACCTCTCTAACAGTCGATTAAATTTGGACCTTTTAAAATCAACATTGCAATTATAATTCTCAAACCAACTAAAATATATCGTAGGAGGCCACAAATAACATTTTAGTTAGTTTAGGATTGATTGGGCTAGGCATCCAAATAATGTTCACCAATCCTCTACATTCTCAAATTGACTTTTAGGGTACTTTAAATCCTGCTATCAACAAGTGTCAAAACACAACCCAAATAAGAAGGTGTGGTGCCCAAGGATGTGAAAGCCTAGGTATATCTATATATTCTCTCCACAAAGAGTCACTCATATTTTTGTTGATATCACACTTTAATTCCCAGGAAAAAAACACTTATCCACACTTGACATGGGTATCTTAGTGGCCAAAACCTAGGATATCACCAGTGAGCAATTGTGAGTGCAATTGAATCCCGAGTCAGATCTCGTTAGTTGTTGCAAATATTTTCATCCCTTTCGGAACATAGCTCCAATATCATTACTTTATAAATAACTCTATCATACCTTCACTATCCAACACCATGGGATTTTATCACCGTCGGCAGGCGAGCTATTGGAAGGCCCAATGACTTTTGAGAGGAAAGGATGTTATGTATTTTAGGTAATTTACATTTGTTTTCTTTTTATTTTGCAAGATCATCTAAATCATAACCGTAAAAGAACCAACTTGTGGAATACTTACACAAAGACTCAAGCACATATCACTCACTTTGCACCATATTGCATTTGTTGTGGTTGGATTTTTTTTGCATTTGTCCATTTGTGTTTATACCTATTTATCATCAATATTACTTGATAACATAGGCCACCATCATAGGATAACAAATAAATATGAGGAATCCTCTCAGAATGAAATGAATTTCTCCTCTATGAAGAAGTGTTTTCCCACTCTCTCCCCACAGTACACGTGCGAAATATTCTATCCAGGGAAATTCCCAAGCATCATTGTTAGGGAGAGGTCGACAAGGACACACCTTGCTTATCTCTTCCATATCTCCACCTCTTGGAGATAATACAACCCCATTTACTTCTCCACCTCATGGAATATGAAGTACTTCATCCCCAACTCTTAGAGAGAATACTCCTTATTATCCATATCAAAGAGGGAATACACCTCCATTATCACCACCATCACCTCCCAGAGGGGGAAATACACATAACACTATGGAGATACCAACCCCCAATACAAGTATGCCTATCATGGTGAGTCTAAATATCTCTAATTTGGATAAAATGATTAATGACCCCATTCATCACGATCCAACCTGGACAACTATGCCTCCTAAGATTCCCTAAGATAAGACAAAGTTTTAGGGTCAACAGGAAGATGACCCAACAAACCATGTAATGTCATTTCACTTTTGGTGCACTTCTAAATATGTATTTGATGACCCAGCTTGTATTTGTCTGATCTTTTAGAGAACCCTTATAGGAACAACAACTAAATTCTATGTTAATCCACCATCGGTTACTTATTCAACATTTGATTCAATCGCCACTGTCTTCCTTACCTATTTTCAACTACCTATACATCACGTCATAGGGATTGAAATCCTTATGGAATTTTGACAAACAAATTCCCACAACTAGATACAATCTGTATTTCTCATTTCCTGATCCTCCTGGTCCTCCTGGTCCTGCCCTCATACCTCATATGGGGGTAAATCTAGTACATCCTTCTCCTTTGCAACAAGCTCAAATATTTGTGTAGTTAAACACAACTAATCCCCCAAATTTTTATAATTAGGAGAAGAAGAAAGGAAATAATAGGAAAACCAACAACATGGACATGGGAGATTCCTCCTCCCCAAAACCATAACATGGGTAACTAGAATGAGGGGGAAAACAATAGTCCTAAATAGGGAAATAATTCCAACCTTAGGACTAATTACCCTTGCTTCATGTGTGGAGAATATGTGCACTACACACACCATTTTCCATTGATACCTAAGGCACAAAAAAATTCTTGAAGCAAATAAGCTAGCCAAAACCAACCCTCCACAAGCACCTAATGCACCACAACCCCAACAAGTTGTGTTGCAACAACCCTTTTCCAACAAAGGGGTAGTTACTTAACAACTAGATCCATGCCCCTCAGGTGATGACACCTTTTAAAACATTTACTTGAACATGAAAGAGGTCAACCCCTAGACTCGTGCCAAAGGATATGCCATGCTTGAACTCCCACAAGGGAAGCTAAACTCCATGGATGATCTGATTAAGGTCATCTTCATAAATATGCATGCATCCAACAGATTATATGGAAATATTTTGAATAGGTTAAACTAGAGTAGCAACTTGTAAAATGTTTAGTCAATCCTTCAACCCATTTAAGGGCTACTTCCCACTAATTTCTAAACTCAAATTTGTTACCCTCTATTATATACAAGATTCTACCAAACAATTATGCAAAAATACCTCTCACTAATTTTATATTGTTAGTTAACAAGAGTGACATGTCACTTATCCAAGTGATTTAGCTCAAGTGGTTTAGTTATATGAATTACAAGTAGTATATCATTGGGTCAAGTCCTTGAGATGAATACCTTTATTATTGTGGGCCTCACTTGATGTCCCCACTAGGTTAGGTTTCCAAAACTGTAACCAAATAGTTTACCCAAGGTAACATCCTCAAAATGAGGGGAAGAGCCTAGAGGATTTTGAGTGATGCTCATTTCAACCAAAAAAGAGAGTGATGTGTTATTTACCTAATGTTATTAATCTTGTATAATCATTCTCCTAAACTTGCTTAATATCTTAAAGTCTACTAGATTAAAAAATATCTCAAAATTTTTAGATGTTTGTATAAGTAGCATGTAGGATATTTTATGAAAATTTATATTTCTCCTTTTTAAGAGGTTTTAAGAAAATTTCTACCACTTATTTTTCATGTATTGATGAAATGTTACATTAAAATGTCTATTGTTTCACATTTTCTTGGTAGCTAATATCCTACCTTAGAGGCTTTGCACTTTGTTGTTTTTTAAAACTATTTCCTTTAAACTCCATAAGAATTACAATTGTCAGAAATATATTTGGACAAGAAGCTACCAAGCCAAGTCCAAGATAGTGGGGCTAGGGAACCAAGGTTCAAGTCTCACCCACCACATGTTTTCCCCTCGTGAGTCACATGTGATTGTTTGTGTGCCTTTCGTGGGCCTCTTGTTCCTATGTTTGTGATTACGATTAGGACTAGATGCATGACCTAGGAAAGGTTGGTTGAATAGATATCTCCCACTCATCAGATCTTAGCCAAAGAAGTTTGAGTAATTGAATTTTGTAAGCCAACTTCACTTCATTGAATATGTCCTAAGATTGAGGAGGTCCATTCTTGGGCATATTAACATACCATTTTGGATGTTGTTACTATTGGGGTATTCCCTGAGACACTCATATATTTCATCCCATTAAATAGGAGGACCATCATTGCCTAAATATGCCCAAGTGTGGCATTTTCCTTACAATGTATAAAGTTATCCCACTGTCTTGATAGTTGTGTAATTTACACTTGAGTTTTAAGAAATCATATATCGTAGTTTCCAATTTCAATGTATCTATATATATTTAGCATCTATGTCACTGACGATTTGACTAGTTGGTCAAGTGGGGGTGGTGATATTCCCCCCTCCAAGATTCAATTCCACACGATATCACATGTTTGTTTGTGTGAGAGAGCAGTACCATTGATGCCACCTAAGAAGGTAGAGCATGCCATTTTCCATAAAGTGCAACAAAATGTCCCACCTCAAGGTCAAGTGTTAGGTACTTTTCACCCATGCAGTTGAAAGGAAGAATCCTTTGTTGTTTGAAAAGAAAATAACATGTAGTTTGACATAACTTTATTGATAACCATCTAACCAACATTAAATATTTTATTGGTTGTTAATTCCCCATAAATAATTTAAAAAACATTTAATGAAATTTACATTGAAATATGATTCCATGCAAGATTACCATAATAGGAGGTAACAAGACAACACAATTTAATCAAATTTAGTTCATTTAACTTCAAAGAATTGTTTATGACATTCCAGACCAGGGAAGGAGTAAATCTGATAAATATTTAAGTATTTAAACCTAGGATCCGTTTCCTAAGGAAAATGCAACATTTCGATAGACAAAACTGAACCTAAAACCATGAACCAACATAATACAAAACCATGGAAAATAAATAGGATTGAAAACCATACAGTGAAAAATACCGAACATGGGTTTCTGTGTTCAAAACTTGAATCTATGTAAGAAAATAGAAAACAAATCAATAGAGATACTTCGTAAAAGAAAAAAACCCTAATTAAACCATGGAAAACTCACAGTTTATCTACGAAGTCGGCTTATTTATACTCGATTGGGGGCAATCAATTTCCTATAAGAATAACAAGTGGAAATAGCAACATAGTTGCTAAGTACCTGCCTCTTAAGAAAAGTTTCAAGAAAATAGTAATAGGTTGAATATAAAAAAAAAAATATAATTATTTATTTTGAATTTTGAAGGAGTGCCATAGTGTATTGTCTTATATTGATACAATCTCTAGAAAGTATAAGTACACAATAGGTTGTGGTTTACGGGATCAAATGGTTGTAAGATAGATATAGAATGGAAGACAATTTGGAAATATTTTTTTATTCCTCTTATTCTTCTAGTTAAACCAGTGAGCTATCCATGCCTAGCTACATGTTATCACCGACATTCTTCTTGTTATCCATTTATCAACTATCAATTGTTTTTTATATTCTTTTTCGTTTTACCTAACATTCGTTAACCAACCAGTTATTTTTTATATTCCTTTTTTATAATTGTTTATTTATAATTTGAACGATTATCATAAAATCAATCTCGACAACATCCTCGTTAGTAAATGAAAAAAACATATACGATAATCCACCCTAAATCTCAAATAAAAACGTCTATCAACATAAATATTTATAAATCTAACTATTAATTAATTCTATATAAAAATAACTTTAAAACATACTTCTTAAAATATATAGATTTTTTTGAATCCTAACATACATATGTTTTTTTAATCATTACAATAATATTGAAATGACGATGAATATCTCTTTATTCTAATAATATTGAAATGAAGATGAATGTCTCACTATTCTTTCACCTTTTTGGATAGTGACTCATTCCTATCCTCGATTGTCTCTCCTCATTACAATATTGACTTAATGGTATTTTTATCACTTCAAACTAAATAATTATGGATAAAAAAATTAAAAAATTTAAACTTCAATCTAACATTAAAAAATAAAAATCATAAACATTTAAAAATTTAGAAACAAATTTTATAATAAATAAACTTTTTCCTAATCACAAAAAAAAAAAAAAATTAATATTTTGAAATGAGTCATTTATATTTATAATTTTTTTATTACATAATTCTTATCACTTATTATCATTGAAAATAAAAGCTTCTTAGAAGTATAAACTATGTGGTTAGACTATATAAATAGAGATCAAATGGTTGAGTGATACTTATAAAAAAGAAGACAGTTTGGTAATATTATTTTATTCTTCATAATTTTGTAGTTAAACGGGGGTTCCAGTGTTAGTTATCCATGCTTAGCTACATGTTATCATTAACATTATTGCTTTTATCTTATCCATTTATCAAGTATCAATTATTTTTTATATTATTAATCTTTTTATCTAGCATTCTTTTACTTATTTTCCATGAATTGTAGGTTATCCATTCACCAGCTATGAGTTATCAATGCATTGCTACCAGTTATCCATTCATCAACTAGCAACCAGTTATTGTTTATACTCATTTTTTATAATTGTTTATTTTGAATTTTGAACAATGCCATAGAATCAATCTAGAAAGTACACTTGTCTCATCCTCCTCCATAGATAAAAAAGCATAGACCATTGTCCACCCCAAATCTCATATAAAAGCTTATTTGAACATTTAAAAAAATACAATTAAGTTTGTAACTTAATCTCAGTCATTGTTACACTATTTTTATGACACCTAATACACCTAATCTCACTTATTGTTACATTATTATTATTATAGACACTCTATGTTTTATACAAGCAAATCATGACAAAAGAAAGAGCATATGCACAAAGTAGTCAAGTAAAATCTGGAATCTGCGACTTGTCGTCTCTGGTTTGTGTTAACCTATTTGAACACGAGTCGTGCAATATTCGAACGCACAAATACACGACGTGCTAATCGGTCAATGTTTGTAAGAGCTTTCATTTTGTTCCATGGATTCCAGGCTTTTGTTTCCGGCTATCGCCACCGCCACCCTCATTATCGTCTCCCTGCACGCTGCTGCGGCTAAAAGTGAGATTAATATGGTGTTTTATATGCATGATATTTTGACTGGAAGCAACGAGACGGCCTTTCCAGTTGCTAGATTTAATGGCCCTTCTTCGTGGGTGGGTAAGTTTGGAACCCTCCATTTGGCCATGCTTGGAATTCCATTGTTGACCACGAACAACGTGTAGTATCCAGGCGGTGCTGCAACAGAGCTTGGAGGAGCTGTAACTACAGCGATATATACTCCTCTTACTCACTTTGGGCTTGTTGAGGCAAGCATCAACAACCTCTGATTCATGGAATATGCATGAGTTGTGAATGATGGACTATAAATGTTGAACTCAATATTGTTGTCATCATAATTTGAAACAGTGAATTGAACCGTGAATCTTGTCCCATAGGTTATAGAATCTTGATTAGATAGGGAAACGATAGTAGGCTTAGAGGTGCTGTACGATTCATCCAAATAATAAGGGCTGTATGCTTCCAGACGAAGCTCGGTTGGAAACGTCGTTCCAGAGAAAACGTAACCAACGTGAGTGTTCGAGCCTCCAAAAAAAATCCTTCCATCAGGAAATACGTTTGCAGTCGAATGATACATTCTGGGAATAGTGGTGGCTGCCAGTACTGTAAATCTCTTCCCTGCCAATGCATTAGGTCTGTATAAATAGGGCGCAAGATCTGGATTCGTTGCAAGTTCCCAACTTGCTGTCCCTTTCTCGGCTCCATTGATAATGAGAATTTCACCGTTGGGAAGGATGAGCATATCTCCCATAACCCTGGGTGCAGGCATATTCTCCACTGCCCAAACAGGGTTGGGATCTGTAATAACAATTCTTCCACAGCTTTGAAGAGCATTTATGAAATTCCCAGCATTTGTTGAGGTGTAACCGCTGTCAGGAGCACCACCACAGATGAGAATTTCTATCCTCTGAAATCCATCAGATGCCGATAATGGCAGCACAGCAGATGAACCAGAGGAGGGACAATTTCTGGGTCCACCTGGCATCGTGGGAAAGGTCTTGACCACACTATTTTTTCTGTAATCAAATAAGATGGAATCCTTGTTGGTGAAGATGAAGAGATTTCCATCGGAGGAGAGATGGAGAAAAGGATAGAGATTGTTCTCCACATTGGGAGTATTTGTCTGTGAAAGAAACAGTAACGAATAAGATTTCCCTCCGGGCACGAACTCGTAGGAGAACGCTCGCCTCCCTCCCACAACAATAATTGTATTGTCAGGAAGGATCTGGTTGGAAGCATACCATCGATTCTCCTGAAGTCCATTAGAGCTTGCAGCTTCATTCCAATCGCATGCAGAATTAGCACAGGGTACAAATGAACGAACAGCCTTAGCTCCATCGTTGTATCCACCGGTGCTAACCAAAGTACCGTTAGACACAAAGGCTCCAGATGAACACCAGGTATCAGTCATGACCATCAACGGCCTGACATTGTTGGTAGCGATGTTGTATTCAATGGAGTGAGCCGAGAAGTCGTGGGTGAGTGCTGTATCATTCGAATCGTCTCTGCAACGCCCATTTGGGAGGCGCAGTTGAGAAGGACCGAAATCCGTGCGATCAAACATGACCACTGTAGTTTGGGAGGTTGTGGTCATATGCATGCGCGAGTATGCTGTCCATGGCGTCGATGCGTTCATTATTCCAAAGATCATACAACGAGCTTTCGACCAATGGAAGAAGAGGAACGAGGATAATTTGACACCAAGATGATGTCATAGTTGCCACTTGTCATCTGATGACGTCATGTGGACACATGTCAACTCAAATCCAAATACCAAATCCCAATGTTGACATCAGCTTCTATCCACCAATCAGCTGTTGACAAAATAGTTTTTTTAACAAAATTAAAAAAATATTTTACAAATCCCTAAGTTATACTTTACAAAATAGATTTTAATTTTTTAAACCTGCATCAAAATAGACCAAAGTCAACCAAAGTTAAAATCAATCGATTACAATATACCTGCTGAGGCAGGTATAATAAACAAACCCCAAACCCTTTTCCTATATTTTTTCTTCAATGGACATAGTAAAATACTAACTACAATGTGTGAGAAAAGAATAGCGCAATCGCAACTTGTCTCCTTGAATTTATTCCCGGGTGTTCTAATATTTAAGTCTTTACATATACATCTTGGATTTATTAAACCTAGGAGTACATATCTATGTTCTGCATCATGATACACTATTTTTAGTCATAGCTTTTAAAATTATATTCCAATTTTTACCTTTTTCAAAATAAAAATAATGTTCACTTTTCATTCTTTCTATTATTATATTACAATGTTCCTCAAGCTTTTGGGACGTGGGAGCATGGAGAGACACAATTTAGAGAAATTTTGGGGATGTAGATGTTAGGGTCATTAAAAAAAATTAAAATTAAAAATAATATGAAAAATATATTTTTTAACAATAACAATTCATTTATGTAAATTAGTAAATTACTAAATACTACATTTATCATTGTGAAACTATGCAATGTAAGTTAGAATCGAATAAAATAATAATGCAAACACATTACATGATTTATTATGATACAGAGGTTTGGAGTTTCATGAAGGACAACTAGAAGGTTCTCTGGAGGTTCAGAGTTTTGTGCGAGACACCAGGAAGTCCCCCTAAGTTTCCTCATGGAGAAACATGGTTTGCCATAGACCGAAACATTTCACCATGTGTTTTGCCAAGTTTCTCCCAAAATGAAACGTCATGAAATGTTTCGCCTAGAGTTTCGCCATCCTCGGGACGCAAGAAACGTAGAAACACATCCCCGACCTTGGAGGAAGTGTCCTCGTAAAGCACTATTGTATTAATAATTATATATAAACTTCTACTTAGTTCTTAATAAATGAATTACAATAATTTTATTGTGGTGTCATTTAATTATTATATTCCTAGCTAATATCATTTTTCTCATTTATATTAATTTTATCCTTTTTCGTCAAATAATCAATATTATTATGATTAAAATTATAATATATAATTACATTATATACACTTTAATAATAATAAGTATAATAATTTTCCACAATGCTTAATTTAAAAAATATTTTCATTTTATTATTTACTAATTATTTATGTATTTCAATTTGATTTAGATTCCTTTACCCCTATCAAATGATGTATAAATTCTTTATTTTATTAATTATTTCATTTTGAACAAAACCCTAATGACTAAATCTAACGAATTTTTTAATGTCTAGTATCTCATCCAATTCTATTTAATTAGTTTTACTCTTTTCTATTCATTAGTATAGCTTCATATAGATCTCGAATATAGATGGAGTGTCCACTCGAAACATGCCAATCATTTCTAAAGATCTACATAGTGAAACTCCAAAAAATCTATTACATTAATACACTATGTTACAATGGCAAGGGGTTTAAAGGGTCCATTTGTAAAGTTAAGTAAGATTAGGTGTGAATACCATGTTTTATTTAACCATGAAGGTCCTTTGGCACATACACATGAAATAATTTCTCTAAGTTATTTACATTGTTTTTTGTTTTTTGTTTTTGTTTTTAATCATTTTGTTAATAATGTTGAATTTTGTGAGTTTTATTAGTTGATTTAACATAAGGTGATGTTTTGCATAAATAAATAAATAGGATACTAATGAAATGAAGTGCATAGTTTCAATCATTACTCCAAATTTACATTAAAAAATAAATAAATTTGGAAGGTCACTCATATAAAATGATTCTGGATCAAGTATACTTTACTATGGGGTTTTTTCACTAGAGATGGATTCATTTAAGTTACTACCCTAACTAAGGGTCTATGTGGTCCCAATAAATCTTGGATTCTGGTAATTATTATCATTATGTGAATAATTTTGCTAACTTCAATATGATTTTTCCAACCTAAGACATCACCTAATGCAACGATTGGTAGTGGACTATTAAATCTCATGATAAATTAGTTATTAGTCAATATCACTCATAGAAAAAAAATTCATATATGATTATAGGATGACAGTGTCAAATATTCTAGCATGGTTGATTTCGACGGGCCTAATTTTGTATGGTGACTTGAATTCAAACCATGCAATATAGCTGGGAGGAGACACTTAAAATCTAGCCATGTTAAGGGTTGGTATGGCCCAGGATGGGTGCAATCCTTGAGTGATTTTGACGGCTTAGATTTCCCTAGGTCACGGTTTCTTAGACCATAGGCTAGTCCCACAAGTCATTACAAACTAGCAAACTAAAAATAATTATAGGATTTTGGTGTGTTTGGAAAATAAACAAGCTGATCTAGATGATAAAAAATTGAGGTCATCCAAATTAATTCCCATAATGGGTGGTGAAATCCACCAAGGATGCATATAAGTGAAGGTAGAATGAAACAATTATAGCATCCTAACTTAGGATGATGAAATCCAAGTTATGATGCACTATTTGCAACTTTAAGTACCGCACACAACCTCATGAGCAAGTCACATAGGTAGACATCCTAACAATGCCCATTGGGTTTCCTCTCCACGATCATAAGATGGAGGGGACAATATTCAATCCAGTGTTCACATTGATCAGATACATATGGGATGAATTAAACAACCAAAACATTAGAAATGCAACATTACTCTTTGTAATGTGCCAACTAAGCAAAGTATCCTAATATGTGTTCACCCACTAATTAAGTGTGAGGAGGGATAACAATAGTTATGTAGCTTAACCTAACTATCATAGATCCATCTTAAACTCATATTTGTCAAGCATCGAAAGGGATCCAATTGCTTAAGGTGTAATTTTTTTTAACTTAAATTTGGTTTTAATTTTTTATTTTATGAGGAGACATGGTTTTTTTAATTATGTTTCATTTGGTTTTACTTTTTTATTTTATGATCTGACCTGTTTTTTTTTTTTGGAAGCATAATTCTATGTTACATGACATCATCTTATTCATACTGGGTTGTAACACCTTTCTCCCCTTGATGCAATGATTCACACATGCATGAGATGCACTGTCCCAACAAACAATATCCAGTGCTAGAGGGATATACTCTCACTCTAGTAAAATCCTAGTTTGTAATGTTGGGATAGTTAACTTCACAATCCTATTTTCAAAGTCTTCTATATTCTAAATGTGATATTTTTCCAAACAAGTATCAAGGTTACATTTATTACACCAAGTTTATTTTCAAGTAAATTTTCCTTTTGAGACTTTAAAATAAACACGATTTAAGAAAAGTAACTTCACTAGTCTACTAAATTCAGAAGGAAAGAATGTCATCATGGTAGTGGTAGGAAAGAATGTTGTTGATGACAATAATGACAATAATGACGACGATGATGTTGATGGAAATAAAAATAACTAACATATATCCATCTTAAAACCAGATCTATAAAGCACCGAGAGGGATCCAATTTCTTGAGGTGTAAAATTTATTTATCTTAAATTTTTTACACATCAAGAAAAAATATACACCTCAAGATATTTGGTCATGTGCTTGATGTATCTAACATTAAGATGAAATAAATATATGTTTATTCTTTTTGTTTAAGCCGACATTATTTGCATTTTTATTATTATGGGAATGTCATGTTACACATCATTACACAACATTATGTGTTACAACATCTCCCCCATACTGGGTTGTAGATCACCTCGCTAGTCGATGCAATGATGATGATGACATTAAAAATGACGTGAATATATGATGATGATGATGACAATGGCAATGGTGATGATAATGACAATGTCGATGGTGATGATGATGAGGACAATGACAATGATGATGATGATGACACCGAGATCAATAATGGTGGTGATAACAATGATGACAATGATCATCAATGTCATCGTGGTCATTGTCATAATGATCATCAGTGTTGTTCTCTCCATCTCCATAATATTCATTGATATCACTGTCGTCATCATTATCATCTCCATCATCATTTCCATCATTGTCGTCATCTCCATCTTCAAATATTTTCTAGTTATTTGACTCTAAATCCACTTGGAGTGTTAAAATTTCATAAATTGTAAAAATTCATTGTCAAAATTACAATTTTCCATTGTAGAGTAACACAAGGAGTCTTTGAATCCATATATAGTGTTACAATTTACTAAATTCTAACACTACAAAGAATCCATATGTAGTGTTAAAATTTAGTAAATTGTGACAATTCAATGTCAAAATTGCAATTTTCCATTTCTAGAGAGACACAATTAAAAATGACTAACATAAACGACTAGTTCATATTATTGTAATTGCTATATAGTCATATTTTTATTCATGGACTAAATTAGTCATTTACATTCATTTTTTATTGTGTCACTTATTATCTAGTTGTATATTTTATCGTTGGACTAAATAGTCGTTTAAGTTATTCATTTTTAGTTGTGTCATTTAACGTTGGTAAAATTCGGAAGTATTTCAGGGTACATCCATGGAGGTGGGTTACAATTTTTGGCAAGGCAATTTCGGCAAAATGAAAAAAGCATACCTCGATCGAGTTATTAATAAACCCTCGATCAAGGTTTCAACACCTCGATCGAGTGTTTATAACATGCTCGATCGAGGTCACAACAAACCCTTGATCGAGGGTTTAAAACCTCGATCGAGGGTTAAAAAAGGGCTCGATCGAGGGTTAAAGAAGACCTCGATCGAGCATTTTTAATCGTCTTTAAATAGGCAACAAACCCATCGTTTAATTCACTTCGTTTGTTGGATAGAAAATGGTCATTTATATTCATTTGCCGATATGGGTTGTATAGTAATTGGGATATATATGTGATTGATCACATGTATGACTCCAATCAATCACATCTATAACACCAATTACTCTACGACTAATATCTATTCATAAAATCTAGAGGAAGTGGTAGTATTAATGCTTTTACTCATTTTTTCTTCAAGGTATGTATTATTACCCACAAGTATATCATTCTTCTAGTCACAATTATGTTTTATTAAATTTTATTATCATATAATTCTATGTTTGATTTTATTTGAATTTGAAGACCTTGTTCCCATGAACAAAACGATATTTTAAAAACTTTGATTAACAAAATTTTTGGGTGTCCATATTCGTGTGCGCACACGAACATGGGAACTTGAGGATGTTTTTAGTTAAAGTTTTGAAAATCTTGATCGAGCTTTTCTCTAACCACACATAAACATTCAATAGAGGTATTTAAAAACACGTGTAAAAGCTCGATCAATGGTTTTAGAGACCTTGATTGAACTAATAGCTTTATCTTGACATTGTATTTCCATATGCATCATGTAAAGTTTCATTTAATGAAGTCTTACAAAAGATGCTTGGACACCTTGTATTTTGAATCCCCATTTGAATTCATGTCATTGAACATTTTCAATTCTTGTCGAAATGAGAATTAATATCATGTTTAGTTTCCATACTTTTTGTTTTTCGGATCTCACAGTCGTCATAACACCTTTTATTTTATTCATTTTCCTCCACTCTTAGCATTATGAAACACCAAAACAATTGGTCACGTGTTATTGATGTAAATTCTAATGTCATTGAATAATTTACTAGCAAAACTAACTGCAAATGTGTGGCACAATAACAATTTTGAAGAGTAAACAATTGACATTGATATAACCCAAGGAAATGAGGTCATATATTTTTTTTCATGCTCACATTTTCATTTCTCTAAAGGTACTAAAAATACTTTGCTCCGTATATAATTTTTTATTTTAAAAAACTACAATTATGTGATATGACTCTGAATTTAACATTAATTTCTATTTTAATCGTTATGTTCTATTACGCCCTGGGATCTGGGCTTTAAATATATGTCCCAAATATCTATATCATAGGTAAACCATAGTCCTTTGAAACTAGGTCGAGTGGACACAACTCGCCTAAGTTCAGCTCATCAACTGAATTGCATGCATCATTGCTCTCATTGGTTCAATGCAAAAAGAATTCTATGACAATGATGCATGCAATTTAGTTGATGAACTGAACATAGAGTGTGTCCACTCGACCTGGATTCTCAGGACTACGATCTACCTATGGTACAAATCCTCAGGTCAGATATTTAAAGCTCAGACCCCAGAGCGGAATAGAACATGACGATTAAGATAAAAATTAGTGTAAATTCAAAGTCATATCACATAATTGTAGTTTTTTAAAATTTAAAATTATATACAAAGGAGCAAAGTATTTTTAGTATTTAAAACATTTCACTACATTTCTGTACTACATTGTATACACATTGGATATATTGCTAATAGGAATCAAAGGATGTTGAAATTCTTTACCAACCATTGATGAAATAAACAAGCTAGATGTTGAATTCTAATGAAAACACACCATGATACTACTTGAATATAAGCATTAAAAAAAATTAAATGCATGTAGTTCACGGACTCTAAAATTATTGTTAAAGCCCCAAAATGAATCCTTGGCATCACCATCAAGGTTTCACAACTATTGGTTAAAGTTTTGAGTTATCATGCTAGGATGCATTAAAGGGTTTATTGTATCTACATCATGGTCATTTTGCTACAAACAATAGTTTGTCCACTTGGTCAATTCCCACAATATTCATAATTGAATGTCATCTATACTGTTGTTAAAATCCATGTCTCTTTTCAACATAGAGTTCAATGTTTTTGTTAATATCTTTGGTCTAGAAAAATTCAAACTTCATTAAATTTAGTTATAAGGAGGGTCGCAAATATGGGGCACAACATATTATTATCACTACGAAAAACCTTTTTTTATGAGTGGATCGATTTGGCATGTAGCGTTTATTTCATGAGTCTTAACCATTTGCTATATTCTTAATGTACTCGTATCTAGAGGAAACAGATTGGTAATATGTTATAATTGTCAATTATGTTTATGTACACATTTATCTATACAATGAGAGAGTTCTAATTATATGTTAGGTGAACTATGGAAAGAGTTTTCTTGTTCCCTAAACTTTTATGCCTCTTTAATAGTTTCAAAAAACTAAATCTAAAAAGCAAAGGACACCTTCCCTTGTTACTGGTACATTTCACTATGGTAATGAGTATTATATTATTGCCCATTCAATCCTTCTTCTTATGCATTTATATTCTTATCATTTATTCAGATATGAAAAGTAAAAAAAAATTAAATTCTTTATATTTATTACAATGTTGAGAATAAGTATCCTTCTTCTTATTCTTTTTAATTTTATATTTCATTATTTTTTTATTCTTTTACTTATGTTTTTTTTTTAAATTTTTACATTTACCATCTTGAAAAAATTATAATTTCTCATTTCCCCTTTATTGTTGTGTAATTTTTCTTTTAAATTCTCTTAAATGGGTCCTTGAAACCCATTTCTAAAATGTCCTACATGGACATAATATTATATATAATANCTTTTTATAAGACCCTCGATTGAGGTATTTAAATACCTTGATCAAGATTCATACCTTGATCGAGGGTCTGAAAAACATAGACATAGCCCTCTTACAGGAAAATCAATGTTTCTCTGTGTCTTCTAGGGGTGTAAACCCTGCCATTCCTGGCACACAACTGAGCGGAGTTCATACCGATAGATTCATCATTGAATCCTCTATCCATTGAGATACCATGCATGCGTTTTGGAATTCATATGTTTTTTTTAATTAGTTCTAAAACTTACACTTAGAAAACCAGACAACAACTTCGAATCAACTCAAAGAAAAATTTGCAAGGTAAAATATACACATCCAAAAATTTCTTAAAAATGCATAGCCCACACATAGGCGTGTCCTCTTCAAAAGGGTATCTTTGGTTTTTCAATATTTCAAAAAAGTGAAAAAAAGATGGGATGGATTGTTGGAGGAGCTAGTCGATGAGCCGACTAGACTAGTCAACCGACTAATCGGAGATTAGTTCAGCCTCCAAAGGTCGTATCGGTTGACCGAACCGACAAGTAGTTACTCATAACCATTTTGTAATCATATATAATAGGATGTTGAGCCAGTTGAGAACTTGGTTCAGTTTTGTATATGTATGGACCCTCATGTGATTCTATAATATAATATATTATTCTGCTATCTATTCTTGTCTCTTGTCTTTGTATGTCTATATGGTTCTTTATGTGTATTATTGGTAACCTTATGTGATCTGTGAGATTACAACATTGGTTTTGTTGCCGGTAGTACATATACAGATGATATGACCATAAATAGATGATATCATAGCAAGAGATTAAGAATTGGTGGGAGCGTAAGATCACAAAATACTTACAGAATTACGTGAGAAGAAACAGATTGACCATTGCTCAGGCGAAGGAGAAATTATTCACTGAAACTCATGAGAAATTTATAGAATCGGTGCATGAGTCATTGAAAAAACTATTAGATGAAGCCATAAGTGACTAAAGACCGAGAATTTCTTAAGAAACTAACCCAAGGAGGAAGATCAAACCTATCGGAGTGGTTTGAGAAAATTGTAGACAAGTTCTGTCAAGAACAAGCAGTAGAGGAAAGAGATTTAGTCGAAAGTATTGAAAAAAGATTCTACATTGACTTTAATGAGTAATTTCTTTGTTCACTACCGACCTTGTTGTTCAAATTTCTAATCGACAGAGGAGTAGGGTACATAGTTGAACCTTGTCCATCACTCATCAAACCACCTGCAAACACTAACTGGGCAGAAAAGTAGAAGGCATGGGAAAGATTTATTGTAGAAACGGAGTGGGAGTATTTCCTGAACAAATAGACCAAACTATCCGGGCTTACTAAAGCGTCGGGTAGGCTATGGGGGGTATCTGGTCAAGTGTCATGGGCAGAGTAGAAGGATTCTAGTCGGTTTGAGAAAATACCACCACCAACAATGAAAAGTTGATCTAAGAAGGAAATTGAGCAGAGAGTGACTCATAAGGGTGCATCAGACCTACAAAAGATAGAAAGGGAGAAGAGGCAGAAAAGAAGGGAAGAGATATGAGAGCAAGCTATAGCGCTCCGAATAAGAATGGTTTCCAGGGTGATAGAGCATGAGGAGAATCCACCGCAGTTAGGTCATGACCGATAGGAAGAAGGCGTATAGGAAGAAGCATCGCCAATGGAAGAAGATTTGTGGATAGAGCAGCGAGAAGCTCTCCAACTAGAAATTCCCCAGGAGGTAAGACCTCTGTCTCCGAGAAGTCAGAGTACCTGAATGCAGGACATTTTTGAAGAGTACCTGAGACTAAGAGTTGGTTAGTTCAGTATATGGAGCCAACTAGACGACAAAGTAAATGATGACAATCATTTAGTGATTCACCGACCGGAGGAAAGAAATTGGGTTACACTTCAGGCATACCCTTCCAACTGAAGCATTCATTTACTCTACCCCAGACATGAATGAGAACCCCCCCTACCAAACACAGCTTTACAGAAGACCAATTGGTCGGATTCACGAGCACACCAGTGCAGTTGGACATCGACAGAAGAAGACAAGCCTGATCGACAAGTTGTCGAAATAGAACCGACAACCAAAACCTCTGACGAAAATGAAAGTTCCGTCGAGACAAGCTGTGAACAGAGAGATACACCAAATATCCCACTACCACCCCCACCACGCCCACCACCACCACTTCCTGAAGGAGAATCCGACACCGACATGGGGCACGACTCAGCACATATCCCCCTCTATGAGGGTGACAAAGATCCTAGGTGACACTGGTTCGTCTGCGAATCAACATGGGAGTCAAATCAAGTTACAAATGAAGATAGACAAATGGCGCAGTTCACAAGTGCACTACAAAAAAGAGCATTAACTTGGTATATGAATTATACCTAAAGAACACCTCATGCAACTAAAGCAGAGATTAAGCAGCAATTTCAGTCCTTCTTCAAAACACCAGATGCAAAGCATCTGGAAGCGAAAAAACTTAAAACTACAATCTAGAAACCAACAGAAACCGTTCAAGACTATGATAAGAGATGGAAAGACCTATTAAGCCAAATAGACTATTTTATTGATGAAAAATTATTGATTCAATGGTTTCTTGCAGGAATTTCCCAAAATATATGACGACATATAAGTCTGGAGACATTCAAAACGTATGAAGAAGCACTGACAAAAGCTCTGCAGGTCGATATGGATGAGGACTACCTGACATACCTTGCTATTGATGCAAGAATTGAAGAACAATTAGAAATCATACAAATATATTTGAGAGAACTAAACCTCAAGGGTCAGGAGATATGGTGTACAAAATGTTCTACAACCGACCATACTAAAGATAACTGTTGATAGGATATAAGCCGACAAGTTGTCCATATTTTTCAGACAAAATGTTTCTGTGACATCTATCAAGAGCATGGAGACCATGCGACAAAGGATTGTCCATATAACATGAAAAATGACAAAGCTTCATGGTGTGCAATCTGTGAAGTCAAGATCCACTCAACAACCAACTATCATTTGAACCTTAAGAATAGACAAAATTATCAGGAAGTCTACCAAAAAAATGTCGTGGCCTAGAACAATGAGAATATCTCAAATGAATAAAACACACCAAACAATCGACAATACGAAGGCCGTAGATATGAACGTTGATTCGACAACCATCGTGGAGGGTTTGGAGGTCGAGGACGATTCTATGGAAATCATGACAATCGACCATGAAGACCAATTAAATGCTTCACATTCTATAAAGGACACCGATATGCGGACTATCCATAGAAAGACATAACCGAATTAAAATTTTGTACTATATGTGGTGTGGGCGACCACTCATTGGAATATTGTCCCACCATACCCAAAAAAATTAATAAAAAGAAGAGTGCTAATGTCTTGTATTGTGTTGCAAAAAGTGATATAATTCGCATAAAGAACCTACACATAGTAACTATACAAGGAACGAAAATTGGAAGTGACAATCCAAGAATAAGGAAGATTAAAGATAAAAATGAATATCCTAACCCTATAAAGAAAAAACAATTGTATAATGATGCATCGAGCATGTTTCAATAATTTGCTAGACAGGAAGATGTCAATGACAGTTTATAGAACACACTTCATGAATTATTAAACCTAATACATAAAGATAAGTCCGTGGCACAATTTATCGACCTAATTCATAGTATTAAAAACAAAAATAACACAGATAAACAAACTAAGAGTATATGCAGCTTAAATAA
The DNA here is from genome assembly GCA_001517045.1 of Pseudotsuga menziesii. Taxonomy (NCBI): domain Eukaryota; kingdom Viridiplantae; phylum Streptophyta; class Pinopsida; order Pinales; family Pinaceae; genus Pseudotsuga; species Pseudotsuga menziesii. The sequence continues at coordinate 186,637 of LPNX010195745.1, forward strand.
AAAATATAAGAATGATGTCGACCCACTTGTCGATATCGAAATAGAAGGATACCACATTTGATAAGTCGTTCTTGATTTTGGATCCCAAGAGAATATCATGACAAGAGATACATGGGAACAGTTGGGTAGGCCTCAACTGAATGAGTTAGGAATATATTTAAAATTGGCCAACCAAGGACTGATCGAACCAATCGAGGTTTGGAGAAATGTCGATACAATGATAAAAGGAATTTTGACAAAATTCAATTTTGAGATCATCGACCCTAAGGAAGGATCCAACTCCTTCCCAGCCTTGGTAGGACACCCATGGGGCAGAAAAATGAAAGCTTCTATATCATTAGACAAAGAAAGGATAAAACTAAAAGGAAATGGACAGAAAGTGATTGTCCCCATTCACCCTTCACAAGGAGAACCCTGGACTGAACCTATAGATGAAGAAGTCGATGTTTGACGACTATACCAGATTTTGAACAATGAAGATTATACTGAACCTAATATTTATGGAGAAATTCATCTAGGGAACCAGGACTTAGTCGGATATAACTCAGACGCAGAATTATACGATTGGGAAATTGAAAATTATGAAACACAAGAAAGAGGTTGTTGGAACATTCAAGCTATCGAAAAGAAACCAACCTGACAATGCTTTTATATATCGACTATTCCAAAAATATTTGAGAAAATATTAAGGGAATACCCCTCCATAGCTCCAATAAAAACAGATAATAAACAGAGTCTTCGGTATAAATAAAGAGAATCACCAGTTCTCCATGTAGAACAAGTCTCTAAGAACCTAGGTGAACATGGCCGACTTCAAAGCCTGGTCAAAACATTTACAAGACAAGATGCTCGATGGTGGGACACCCACTAGTCAAGACTAAAAACATGGACAACAGCTTCAACTTTCTTTGTAGAAATGTTCGGAGGAAGGAAACTAACAAAATAGGCACATCTACCTGTCTTCACCCAAGGACAAGATCCAGAAAATCATATAAGAATATATGAAACAGAGTGGAGAAGGCTTGGTTACAAAGATGAACGTATATGGCCACACATGTTTTCATCGACATTAGATGACCTACCTAACAAGTGGTATAAAATGGAAGAAGCATGAGGCGAAACATTTCTATGGAACATTAGAGAGAATTTGAGGTCAAAAATGGGCCTCCTAAGAGATGTACTACAAAAATATAAGATATATTAAAATATTATGAGTTAGGGGTTTTATGGG
>LPNX010195745.1:188431-210232 GCA_001517045.1 Pseudotsuga menziesii
AACTGACAGAAAATTTCATTAAATATTTTAGCTTTATACCGGAAGACACAAAATTAGTTGAAGCTACAAAATAGATAAAAATATTTTTACAACCGACTACTAATGAGTCGACACAAAATAGAATCCAACCAAATGTAGCATTCTATAACATTCGATCCGAAAAATGCCACAGTCGACAAGACTCCAATTAGAAAATGAACACACATATGGGAGGAGCTTTCAATGGAAGATCGATCACCTGAAAATGATCAAACCAGTTAAAACGATATTCAAAATTTTGTCGATTGACAAAGACGACACCTACCGAATAACATCAGCAGACTTTCAAGCAACATTTTCATATTTCAAAGAAGGTAGTCAACTGATTAATGAAAGTAAAGCACTAGAATGGATGGACGCAAAAGTAAAAACTAAAGAAATTGACATTTCTAATGATAATAGACCGAAAATGGAAAGAATTGGCGACTATTGGAGCAAAGAACAAACTACAAAAATTGTCGACTTATTAAAGGAATTTCAATATGTATTTGTGTGAGATTACAAAGACTTAAAAGGATTAGTAGCAGAAATGGGTGAGAAGAAGATAGACATCAAACCTGATGCCTGACCTATCAAGAAAAGACGTTACAAGTTGGCGCACAAATACAAAGAAATAGTTAAAAAGGAGATCGAAAATATGTTAATAGCAGGAATTAATTACCCCATTGACCAATCAGAATGGGTAATCCCAATGGTCATCCAACTGAAAAAGCACGACTCGACAAAAATATGAATCTATGTCAACTTCTGAGAGTTAAACAAGGTTACCTTAACATTGTTGGGGCACGCACCTTAACGGTCCTCAAATTTGGTAACTCCGCGGTTTTTGTGGAATCTTGTAAGCGGAGTTGCGACTCAAAATAGTCTTAGGGGTGTCGGGGTTGAGTCGAAGCCCTCTTTTTGTAATTGTCCATAATTTTTGGGTGTAAGCCCATGATTTTGTAATAGTGCACTTGTATAAATAGGCACTCATATAAAGATTTCAAGATCATCTAATGAAATGAGGATCATATTATGTGAAGAAGTTAGATCTATTTTTGGGTTTTAAGGTCAAGTCCTAGCTATGTGCGTGGACGACCTCTGCAGCTGTGTGCACAGAGGGTTTTTGTAAGGAAAGGAACTGCAGCTGAGTGCAAAGCTTAAAGATTGTAAGAAAGGAACTGTAGCTGAGTGCGTAGATCAGAACTGTTGTTTTGTAAGAAGTGGAATAAAAGTGCAGTTTTGTGGACGTAGCCCCTACACTGGGGGTGAACCACATTATATCTTGTGTTGTGGTTCTTTTGTGTGGTTTCTGTTATGTTTTGATGCTTTTGATAAGTAGGTGAATGCTAAAGTAAGATAACTGTTAAATATTAACTTCGCTGTGAATTCCCAGTTAAGGGTTAAGCAAGAAAAGTCTTTTATCTAACTACGAAGCTAATTAAGTGAATATCGAAGCTCTATTTGGTATAAATATTTGTTGTTAAGGCTAAAGGTACAGTAATATACCTCTTCTGCTTGCAGAAACCTGATTCTGCAGCACCCCATAGCTGTTTCGGGTGAGACTGCAACCTGTTCGCAGGTTGTTGCCGAAAGGGCCAACACTGTGGGTCGTTTTGTTGGTGCGAAGTTAATGGTATAAAACTCGGGTCTGCCCTAAGCCCAACAAATTGGTTCCGTTGCCGGTTGAACTCAGTATCTGCTTTAAGAGGGATCTACGTCGTACCTGAAGGGCTATGTTTTGGAGGCCCTCAGTAAAAGAATCGGTGATTGGGTTGAAGCTACCTATCAGAAATTTGCTGAACAATAAAATAAGGATCCTCATCATAGCTCAGACGACTTCTTGCAAAGGTACATTTTTACTGATATTCATGAAATTTTCTTTGGTAGTATCCACATAGAATTGCACCAGTGGTTATCAAGGTTGACAGAAAGAAAGACCAACTTCAAGGAAGATCAGTTTCTTGACTGGACCCCCGCAATAATTAACATATTGAAAAGAGTGAATAATGCGATATCACGAGCTGTTGATTTCTAGACAACACGAACCCTTGAAGCATTTGTGATAGAATTTTCCATCGACACAAGTACCTCTTTTAGCGAAGCTGAAAGACAGTTCTTTAAAGGACCAAGGGGTAAGTACCTAAATTCATTTAGTCTGCAAATTAAAATGCTCTTGGTTGAGAAGGGCATATTGCTTATAGAATCAGATTGCTAGATTTATTTTTTACTAACCTATGTTTGGAAGTGAAAGTAACTTCGACGAGCAAAGTGGTTTGCTGCGAAGCGGTAAAAGATACAAGAGAAACCTATAATCCTATACCCTAGGCCAGAATACCGAGTATACGCCAGAAGACTCTGAATCTGAAGAAACCCTCCTATAACTCTGTAGCGATCTGTTACCCCTGAGAACCCGTCGCAGTATGGAAGTAACCCTAGTCCGAGTATTCCTATCGCAGGTCAGTCTACCCCAGTAAGTTCTCCCCCGCCTCAGTCCACTATGGCCCGTATGACTGATGATATCAAGCTCCCAGTCTTCAAAGGAATTGGATCAGATGATCCAGAACAGTTTTGGTTTTTATGTGAAGCTCTGTGGACTGCTAAGAACATTTTGGATCAAGATATAAGAAGAGCGCAACTGGTCACTTCTTTTAGAGACCGAGCTTTGACCTGGTTTATGAAATTTTCTAGTACTCAAAACCATGTCTTGGCTGATATTAAAACAACGATGATCAAAGAGTTCAGGAAGCCTAAATCAGAGTCACAGTGTATAACTGAATTGAAAGAGATTCAGCAGAGGCGAGGTGAATCAGTTTGGGACTTTGATCAGAGGTTCAAAGTTCTGCTAGATCAAGTTAGTTTCACTATTGGGCTAGTGCAACATAAAGAATGGTTCATTGCAGCCCTATTACCTCATACTAGAATGCCACTCATGCAATAGAAGGTTGCTGATCAACAAGAGGCTTTGGAGATTGCCATGAAACTGGAGACAGCTCTTGTCGAAGATAATTCTGGCATAGCCCAAATACAAACTCAGTTAGCAGAAATGGATTTGGAGCTGTGCGATATGAAAAAAGGGAAATCTATTCGGAGGTATGGTGTACACGATGTAGGATAGAAAGTCATGACAAGGAACAATGTCCTGCGCTAAGAAATTACCTGAATACTGGTGCGCCAAACCCATTTAACCCTAATGTTCTATATTGTGAGATTTGTAGAACAACTGGCTAGCATCGACCTGAAGACTGCTATATGCTACAAAGATATGTGCAAGTACCTAAGAACCCCTATTGCAATTTTTGTAAGTCAGTTGGACACAACAAAGAGGAATGTCGTAGGTTTGACCTTATGAGAGAGAAAACATATGATGCTTATAGGGTATAAAATGATGCACAAGGCAATGATGGATATGGTTGCCGTGGTAGTACATCAGCTCGAGGTACTTTTGGAGGTTGTGGTCATGGTGGTATGCCTGGAATAGGTCGAGGCCAAGTTGTGTGCTATAACTATAATCAGGCAGGACATCTAGATAGAGACTGTCGGAACCCAACTATGACATGTCGATATTGCAGAGCAGTAGATCATGTCATTGAGCAATTCCCACAGCTGATAGCCAAGATACAAGAAATAAATAGCGCTCCTCCTTAGAATATTCAGATGATTACTATAGAGCAAAGACCTATCCCAGCCATTAACGTTGTTACAAGGAGTGGAGCTACGACGCAAGTGCAGAATAAGGAGAAATAGCCTGATGAGGCTTGGGTTCGTAAGACCCTAGAGAAAGTTCCAACCTTCGATGTGGGAAGAGAAAAAAAAACATTTATGGAAGCCAAAAAAGAATTTTTTGATCCGAGCACAGTAGTAGCACCTGCGCAGCAGCATCAACAGCAGTCACAGTCTCAAGAAGCTTCGACAGATAAAGTAAGTACATTGTCGACATTTTTACAGAGTTGTATGAAGATCTTACGAAATCAGAATGCTTTAAATGAGTTACAAAAAGTTATTTCTTCTTGTGAACCTCAGCGAATCTCTGGTAAAGAAAAAACTGTCAATAGAGTTAGAAGAATTGGAAGAGAAATGAGATTGCATGCTCAGATAGGAGAGTATGACATGATTGATATCATTTTAGACCTGGGATCAGAAGTAAATGTCTTAACTAAATAGACATGGAAACAAATGGGAAAACCTACCCTTGAATGGTCCCCTATACAGTTGAGATTAGCCAATCAACAGAAGATTCCCCAGTGTCCCAGTAGACATTGATGGAGTCAGTACCTTAGCAGATTTTGAAGTCATTGAGATAATTGATGATAGCAACCCCTATCCAGCTTTTCTAGGAATTGAATGGGAAATAGAGAATTCTACAGTAATCAACCTTAAAAACAGGCAGATGACTTTTGAAGGAAAATGCTTGAGATTCATAGTACCCTTGGACCCTTCTCAAGGAGAAAGGTACATAGATCTAGTCAGATATGAAGATCAGGATATTCTGGATCATATCTACAACATCACAGCTAAAGAAGAAGACTATGTTAACCCTACTCCGGAAGGTATAATGGAATGGCAGTGTGATAGTTCTTGCATGACTGATTCAGATGAAGGTTTAGAGAATTGGTAGAATATACTTTATGAACTACATGGACATCAATGTGCAAGAATTACCAAGTCTCTCAGATGGCTTGGCTCACAGACAAGAGTCTTACCTATTTTTGATGGCTTGACAGACCCAGAAGAGTTTATTTTGCAATTTTTAGAGCAGGTACCAGATTCACAGAAAATGGAGACTCTAGATTCAGTATTTAGAGCCACAGCTGCTAGATGGTGGAATGGTCATAAAAAGTACATCCATAGTTGGGAAGCTTGTCAAAAGTCCCTTTGCCTAAGATTCATGGATCAACCTCAGGAGGTACGAAGCAGATTTAATGGTAAGACTAGCCCTCAAGAACATTTGGAGCAATGTTATGAAGCATGGAAGCATGTACCTCATGAAGAATGGGTACATCAGTTTGTGCACACTCTGGAACCTATAGCAAAGAACTGGTATGCGGAGGTTGAGCTTCACCATGGTGCTGTAAGTTGGGATAGTCTTGTTGATAGTTTTGTGCTGGCATTTTCTATTAATGAGGTTTGTCCTGCGTTGGACGTAGCTATTAGGTTGATCCATACTAAGGTGTTTGATGATAAAGAAATAGGAGAGTACCAACCTGATTGGAAAGAACAAGAAGCCAATGCATTAGAATTCTATAACCTCGCAATTGATGAGGATGATGACCCGCGCAACATAAACATTCCTGAGTCAGAAGGACACTGCGAAGTAGATGGACCAGCAATCAAAGCACCAGAAGTGACTCAGCCCTTGAAGACAAGGCAAGTAAACATTGGGTTAGAAGAAATTCCTAAGTATGCTACTATTGGAGATTATTGGGATGAAGAAATGGTAAGCAAAGTGACCCAACTTTTCCATGAGTATCAGGACCTATTTCCGACAAAGTTCTCAGAAATGAAAGGTATCCTTGGTGATATAGGAGTGATAAAAATCCCTTTGAAACCTGACACAAAGCCTGTGAAGCAGCGCCCTTATAGGCTGAACCCTAAGTATAAAGAAAAAGTCAGGGTGGAGCTAGATAAGATGCTCGCTGCAGGAATAATTGAGCCTGTCGAAGAGTCAGAATGAGTCAGCCCCATGGTGGTACAAGAAAAGAAGACCAAGGGAGAAATCAACATCTATGTTGATCTCAGGAAGCTGAATGATGCCTGTTTACATGATCCGTTTCCTACTCCCTTTACAGATGAAGTTTTAGACAATGTCGAAGGTCAAGAAGTGTATTCTTTCACTGATGGATTTTCAGGTTACCATCAGATCAGAATTTCTCCAGAGGATCGACATAAAACAACCTTCGCTACAGAAATGGGATCTTTTCAGTATACAGTTATGCCTTTTGGATTGAAGAATGCACCTGCTATGTTTTCTAGGGTAGTTATATCTGCATTTAAGGAATTCATTCATAAGTTCTTGGAAGTTTACTTTGATGATTGGACTATCTTTGGCTTATTGAAAGATCATATAGCTAGCTTAAGGCTTATGCTGGGCAAGTGTAGACAGTATCAGATTTCACTGAACCTGAAGAAGTGTATCTTTTGTGCACCTTTTGGAATTCTGCTAGGTCATATTGTATGCAAGCAAGGATTGATGGTGGATCCTATGAAGATAGCCATCATTGTGAACTTGCCACCTCTGAAGTCTGTTAAGAAACCTCGCACTATGCTTGGTCATACTGGATATTACAGGAAATTCATCAAAGGATATGCTCAGATTACAACCCCTATGGAGAAGAAGTTGAAGAAGGATATTAAGTTTGAGTGGACACCTGAGTGTCAGGAAAGCTTGGCCATTTTGAAAGAAAAGATGGTAACTACCCCTATCCTAGTATTCCCTGACTGGAATAAGGAGTTTCATGTTCATGTCGATGCATCTTGCATTGATTTAGGTGTAGTATTGGCTCAGTCAGGTGAAGGTAATATTGATCACCCTATTGCTTTTGCAAGTAGAAAATTGTCCACAGCAGAAAATAATTATACTACGATAGAACAAGAAGGTCTAGCTATGGTTTACACCTTGTAGAAGTTTTGACACTATATGTTAGGATCGCATTTTAAGATGTTCACTGACCATTCTAGTTTGAAGTATTTGGTTAACAAGCCTGTGTTAGGTGGAAGGATATGCAGATGGCTGATTCTATTTCAGGAATATGACTTTGAAATCATAGTTAAGCCTAGAAGAATTAACCTAGGGCCTGACCACTTGTCGAGGCTCGAGTCAGGAGAAGATCCCACTAGCTTGGACGAAGGTCTTCCGGATGCCGATTTATTTTCCATCCAGATGGTTGATGACTATTTTCAGGATATTGTTCAGTACTTGTCTACAGGTTTTGCACCCGCTAAGATGACAACACAGCAGAAGAAGCAGCTGGTGGTTAGAGCAGTTGACTTTACTTTGATAGCAGGACAGCTATATACGATGGGGCCAGATGAAATACTGCGCAGATGTGTCCTGGAGCATGAAAAGCCATTGCTTTTGGCTGGGGCACATTCTGGAGCAGCAGGAGGTCATTATGCAGGAAAAGCTATAGCTCAGAAGATTCTGACAGCTGGATTGTGGTGGCCTACGATTCATAAGGATGCAAGAGAGTATTTCCATAGCTCCGATATCTGTCAGAGGATAGGAAAACCATCCAGAAGGGATGAGATGCCTCTGGTTCCGTAGGTAACTTTACAAGCATTTGACAAATGGGCTATTGATTTTGTTGGACCTATCAATCCCCCTGCAAAGAAATATGGAGCAAGATACATTATTACAGCAAATGACTACCTTACTTGTTGGGCCGAAGCTCAACCAGTCAAGAACTATAGTGCTACGACAGCTGCGGAGTTTATCTTCGATAATATCTTGTCAAGATTTGGGTGTCCTAGAATTCTTATGAGTGATCAAGGATCACACTTCCTAAATAAGACTATTGAATCATTGACTGAAGAATTTCAAGTATATCATCAAAAGAGTACTGCCTACCATCCTCAAGCAAATGGAACTATCGAAGCCTTTAACGAGATCCTTGAGCACACTCTAACGAAGGTTTGCAATGTTAACAAAAATGATTGGGATCTTAGAATTCCAGCAGTATTATGGGATTATAGAACCACTTGCAAGAAGTTGACAGGCCATACACCTTTTAGGCTGGTCTATGGACAAGAAGCAGTCATGCCCATGGAGTACATTGTTCCTAGCCTCAGAATATCTATTTTCACAGAGATGGATGACCCAACTATATTGAAATAAAGGCTGGCAAAGATACTAGAACTCGAAGAAGACAGATTCATTGTAGGTTTCCAGCAGCAAGTACAGAAAGCTAGAGAAAAAGCATGGCATGATAGGCACATTAAGAAGAAGCAATTCCAGATTGGTGATCTTGTGCTCTTATACGACAGTAAATTCATGAAGTTCCCAGGTAAGTTCAAAACCCATTGGAAAGGACCATACATAGTTCAGGAAGTTACCGATGGTGGTGCAGTCCAGTTAACTAAATTGAATGGAGAAATTTTACCTTCCATGGTGAACAGAAGTAGATTAAAGAAGTACAGGGACAAGCCTGGACCCCCTAATCAGAAGTAACAGCAAGAAGGAGAGTCTAAGTACCAAGAACAGTTGAAATTGGGTACTTGACTATAATGAAATTGTTCTCAAATTCACGAAGTGTCGAAGGTCGAAGTTTTGTTGGACCTTGTGTCAGGATGGGTCGAAGGTCAATATTGTGTCGAAGGTTTAAAGACGAGGCTGAAGTGAGTGGTTGTGTTGAAGAAGAAAGGTCTGTCGCAGCCTAAAATGTGACTGATGGGACAAACTAGGTTTGGCGGCGCCGGCATGTGAGCTGCCTTAACCGATTGTAGTGATGAGATTTTGGGAAATCTAGTGTCGTGTGAACAGGATTTACCACCGCTCCATCAAATTTGGTGTCCTTAATGCACCATGATGGCATATTTTGTCGTGGGATTCTATAAGAAGCCACACAGGCCTGCGACTCCTACATTATGCATTTCCTTGAAGTTTACAGTTAATACTATGTCGAATGATCGCGAAGTCCAGGAATTGTTACGAGAGTTCAGGGAGAGAGGTCTGTAGAACCTTATCAGCAATCCACCTGCATCTAAACTCCCCCAGTGCCGCATCCACCTATGTAGACATGTTCAACCAGGAATAAATTTAAGGTAGAATTTCGCTCTAAACGGAACGAAGAAAGGCACAAGCCCTCAGGAAAGACTCTGGAGGATCCCGAGATGTATCCTGCTGGCTCAGCAGAATGGAGGCATGTTGTTTGTCTTATGCATAAGTACATTGGCATGTAATCCCAGGGGTACCGTCTGTTAAGGACCCAAAGTTAGGGATGGTCAAATGTTCGATAGGACATGAACGGGAGGTAGTTCGAGGGATGGGGTTGCTGATAGAATTAGAAAGCCCAATGATTCCCATGACCATCATAAATATTGCGAAGGAAGACATCAACATAAGGAACATAGGTATTCTGCTAAGGATGAAAGGATGAAGGATCAAGCAAGCTGTGACCGTGGTAGAAGTAGCAAAAGGGATGACGATGATGACAGGAATATAAGGGAGCAGGAGGGAAGGAGAATTAAAGATGATGGTTACAGAAATGTAGATGGATACAGAACCTGACAGAGTGCAAAAGGAGATCATATAGCAGGAGCAAGTATCCAAAGATATCATGCGCAGCCTCCACAAACAATTTACTATCTTCACCAACAAAATTATCCCACCAGACAAGCTGCAGAGTGTCCCGGGATGGGACACTGGTGAGTCTTAGGGGCCTGTTGGGGCACGCACCTTAACGGTCCTCAAATTTGGTAACTCCACGGTTTTTGTGGAAGCTTGTAAGTAAAGTTGCGACTCAAAATAGTCTTAGGTGTGTTAGGGTTGAGTCAAAGCCCTCTTTTTGTAATTGTCCATAATTTTCAGGTGTAAGCCCATGATTTTGTAATAGTGCACTTGTATAAATAGGCACTCATGTAAATATGTCAAGATCATCTAATGAAATGAGGATCATATGATGCGAAGAAGTTAGATCTATTTTTGGGTTTTAAGGTCAAGTCCCAGTTGTGTGTGTGGACGACCTCTGCAGTTGTGTGCACAGAGGGTTTTTGTAAGGAAAGGAACTGCAGCTGAGTGCATATCTTAGAGATTGTAAGAAAGGAACTGCAGCTGAGTGCGTAGTTAGACTTGAAGGACGGATCTGCTGCTGAGTGCACAGATCAGAACTGTTGTTTTGTAAGAAGTGGAATAAAAGTGCAGTTTTGTGGATGTAGCCCCTACACTGGGGGTGAACCACGTTATATCTTGTGTTGTGGTTCTTTTGTGTGGTTTCTGTTATGTTTTGATGCTTTTGATAAATAGGTGAAAGCTAAGGTAAGATAACTGTTAAATATTAAATTCGCTGTGAATTCCTAGTTAAGGGTTAAGCAAGAAAAGTCTTTTATCTAACTGTGAAGCTAATTAAGTGAATATTGAAGCTCTATTTGGTATAAATATTTGTTGTTAAGGCTAATGGTACAGTAATATCCCTCTTCTGCTTGCAGAAACCTGATTCTGCGGCACCCCATAGCTGTTTCGGGTGAGATTGCAACTTATTCGTAGGTTGTTTCCGAAAGGGCCAACACTGTGGGTCTTTTTGTTGGTGCGAAGTTAATGGTATAAAACCTGGGTCTTCCCTAAGCCCAACAAACATATCCATTTCTGACTCCATAGGCCGATGATATCTTAAATAAAGTCGTAGGACATGAATGCTACTCATTTACAGATGGATTCTCAGGATATAATCAGGTACTGAAAGCCAAGGAAGATCAGAAAAAGACAAACTTTGTATGTGAATTTGGGTCATTTTCTTATAGAGTTATGCCATTTGGTCTCAAGAATGCACCTGTAGTGTTTTCAAGAATAGTTGTCAAAACATTCCAAGAATACATTTATAAGACAATGGCATTATACTTCGACGATTGGAAAATCTATTCCATGCTAAAATACCATTGCAAATGGTTAAGGCTTATGCTGGATCGATGCCGACATATTCAGCTATCCCTCAATAAAAAAAAATGCATCTTCTTAACCCCTATAGGAATCCTACTAGGACATCATTAGAGGAAATTTGGGGTCTAAAATGGGCCTTATAAGAAAACGTGCCATGAATAAGTTCTTGTGAGTTGGAATTCAAGAACCAATAGAATTACAATAAAATAAGTCAACCATAATGGTTGAATTGACATATTTGTCATAAAAAAACTACTTTTTTTTCTTCGTATTTTTGACATATCTCCCAGTTTTTTTACTCAAAATTTGATCAGAAGAGATCGCTGGTTTCGTATTTTGATTCTGCATCCAACAAGTACCCACACTACATACTTTTGATGGGCCTCGCTGCCCCAAAAACAAGAAATACCTAAAAAATGTAATGATGACATCATCATCACATTTTTAAGGTATTTCTTGTTTTTGGGGTAGCAGGGCCCATCAAAAGTATGCAGTATGGGTACTTGTTGGATACATAATCAAATTCTACATCCAAATATCTCTCCTGATCGAAATTTGAGTAAAACCATAGGGAGATATGTCGAAAATCCGAACACAAAACATAGTTTTTTCTTTTTTCCTCCATAATTACTAAATATTATTTTATTATTTTCCTTAGGAAGCCCATTTTAGACCTCAAAATTCCTCTAATGATTGTATGCAAAGAAGGTATCAAGTTTGACTTTGCTAAAACAAAAATTATCCTTGACTTAAAACCACTTGTTAATCCAAAACAAGTCAGATTACTGTTGGGTCATATAGGGTATTACAGAAAATTCATCCGACACTATTCAGATATGACCTACCCATTGGAAGAATTGTTAAGAGAAGATCAAGAGTTCTTCTGGACAAAATAATGTGATATATCTTTCAACACATTAAAAAGAAAACTAGTCAAAGCACCTATTCTCAGATTTCCAAACTAGTTGATCAAATTCCATGTGCATATTAATGCTTCAGGCCTAGAAATAGGTGCAATTTTAACACAACCCGGGGAAGACGAAATGGATTATCCAATCATATACAGCAACAAAAAATTAAACAAAGCAGAACGCAATTAATCAATGATAGAAAGGGAGGCCTTAGGTATGGTCTTTGCACTTCAAAAGTATCGACATTACCTACTGGCTAACCCCTTCATAATCTATACTGATCACCAAGCACTAAAATACCTCGTCAACAAAACTTTACATCACGGAAGAATATGTCATTGGCTATTACTATTTCAAGAATTTGAATTCGAAGTAGTAGTTCGACCAGGATGACTGAATGTTGGGCCTGGCCACTTGTCGAGAATCGACACGAGGGAGGAGCCGACAGGAGTTGAAGATGACTTGCCGGATGCACACTTATTCTGAATAGAAATTGTTCCTACAGAATTAGAATAAATAGCACAATTCTTGGAGAATGGTCAAGAACCAGTTGGAATGAACACAAAAAGAAACAAATTTTAGCCATGAAATATGCACCATATAGTCTCATTAATGGATTCTTATATAAAATAGGCTTGGACGAATTACTCTGTCAGTGTGTGTTAGAACATGAACGAGAAAACATTATGCACAAAGCACACTATGGACCGATGAGAGGAAACTTTCAGTTAGATACAACTGTAAATAAAATCCAACAATCAGGACAATGGTGGCCGACGCTATACAAAGAATGTAAAAAAATTGTGAGAAAATGTGATCGCTGCCAATGTCTAGGTTGACTGCTACCTATTACAAAAATTCCTTTAATATCAGTAAACCCAAGCCTCACATTCGAAATCTAGGCTATCGACTTTATAGGTTCATTCCCAGTCCCAACAAAAAGGACAGGTGCAAGGTATATCATAAAAGCAGTAGAATATGTCACTAAATGGGCAGAAGCAGAACCTGTCGACACCTGTTCTACTGAGGTAGCTGCTAAATTCATACATGAAAACATTATCACTAGGTTTGGCTATCCTATAACCTTAATCAGTGACCAAGGCTCACACTGCATCAATAGAACAATCACAGCATTGACAAAACAATTCAAAATTAACCACCGATGAAGCACAACCTATCACCCTTAGTCGAATGGAGCAATAGAATCATTCAACAAAACACTAACAAAGGGTTTAACAAAAATATGCAACATCGACAAAGTTGACTAGCATGAGAAAATCCTTGCAGTCTTATGGGCTTACAGAACAACATATAAACATCCGACTGACCAAAAACCCTTCCGACTAATCTACGGCCAAGAAATAGTCGTTCCTCTACATTTTCGACAATAGGCACTGATGATAGCCGACATCTTACATATCAATTCCAATGAAGCAAGAAAATATCGACTAATGCAATTATCCAAACTAGAAGAACACCGATTGCTTGCTATACAACACCAAGAAATTCAGAAGCAACAACAGAAGGCTTGGCATGACCAAAACATCAAAAATAAGAATTTGTCTGTCGGAGACCTTGCATTACTATACAACAGTTGGGTGAAAGGAAAAGCTACAAATTTACGCACATAATGGATGCAACCTTACATTGTTGAAGAAATCAATGCCAATGGATCAGTTTGACTGAGAACACTACAGGGAACAGTATTTTGGAAGTTGGTAAACAGTGCTCGACTAAAACTGTACCAAAAATATATAAAAAAGCGGTTTTATAACTGCTAACAAAAGACTACAAAAACTAGAAAAGACAAAAACCTAAAAGAATCAAGGAAAACCAAAATGACAGGAAATCTCGACAAGCATAGTAGACCACCATTCGACAATAACCGACATTCTTACCATCGAAATACCGCAGATCGGCCATACCATTGACATCGACAAGAGGATCAAAACGTCAAATCAAACCATCATGACTACAGTTAGAAGGAGCACCAAAACCAGAGCGCATTATATCAGCCTTCATTTGAGCGTCCTTTACCATCAAATCCACCATTAATAACACCATCGACAAGATCTCCATCCGCTCCACCTATAAATACTATGCCAGTCGAGGATCACATACTGTGTCATCAAGAGCTAGAGCGACAGAATTACCAAAACCCCTTGAGCAAATCAACTAAGAAGAGAGCCGAACCAGATACCGAAAAAATGGCCCCAAAACAAACCAGAGCCATGAAATCCAAAATAAAAGAGTTGGAATCCACCATAATTCCATTGGTGAAACGACTACGAAACATTAAAAATGTGAAAGTGCAGGAAGTTTCTTGGGTGCGACACTGGGAAGAAATCAAAGAATGGGCTTACAGGGGTAAGTCATGGATAACAGAGGACGCGGAGAAAGTAAACCAAAGCACCACTATGAACTTTCTGAACGGACCTCTCATGGAAAGTTTTGGAGGGACAAAGTAAAATATTGTAAAATTCATCATCAGTCAGTACCACAAGGGTAAATTTTACATTGACAGTCCAGTGGAAATATCAGCCGAAACCATTTATAGACTTACTAGGCTATCTAACAAAGGTGACCCTGTTCCTGTAGGAATCAAGGAAGGATTGGTCGAAAGACTAACAAGAACACCAATAGGCAAAAACTCAAAAGGGTTGATAATCGGGTAAGTGCAAGCCACCACACCCAAAATAGTGGCCAAAATCATATCCACAGGTTTGACTATCACAGGATGTGGCTGCGACTTGAAGCTCAAAATGTTGCAATCTATCAACTGCATAGCAGAAACAAGAAAGGTATAATGTTGGGCTCAATATATGGCCGACATGCTCAAATCCATCTGCGAGAAGCGCCAGGAATCAAGTGGAATAATCAGATTCCCTTCACTCATAATATGGATAGCCATGTACCACCTATGTCTAGTCAGGCATAAAGAATTCTCGAAACCATCCAGGTTTCATATGTGGTGATTTAATCCTTTTTCAATGGCTAGAACCCCACTAGAACAAGAAGAAAGCAAAGTCACGTTCCTGGACCACTGGTTTCAAAACCTTAATGTCCGGACAACCAGATGGAGGGTTCCTCAAAACATCCGAATATTTCTGCCTCCTACAACACACATCCAACTAGAGCTCAACCACACAACAATATGGCATGAGAAAGGGTCTATAGCAAAGGCAAAGCCACTCGATTACTACACAACAGTCGAGGATATCTTCACAAAGCTGGCCAGGTAGTCCAAAACCGACATCACTATACCGGAGGCTGCCAAACAAAGCAATCAAGTCATTTTAGAACCATTGACCGACCAGGAGAAGGAGGAAGAATATGAATTCAACCTTCATATTAGTACTTTCACCTTAGGAGACAGTCCAACAATAGAGCAAAACCCCCTCCAAATTGAAAATGTACTGACTGAACAACATGTTGTCACACCAACAAAACAAAACATTATCGTCTGGACTCAACAACAGGACAAAGGAGAAGAATAGATAGAGGAATATATTCAATCAGAAAACCCAAATTATGCCATGACAAAACAAAATTTGAGGAAAATATCCAAGGAAATATCAACCTCAAGAAAAAAGAAAGGAAGTCAAGGAAAAGGGAAGGGGAAGCGCAAACTTATCTTATCAGAAGAATAAAAAGACGAGGAAGAACTACTTGCTACTATTGCTGACATACTGGAGGCTGCTGCAATAAACAAGGTATCATTCAAGACCCAATTCAAGCAGTTTGTCGAATCAAGAGCAACGTAAGGTAGGCCTAAAAAGGTAAAAGATGCTACCCAACCTGAAATAAATCCTATTTATTTGACTCCAGACTCACCAATACCTTCTCCGACCAGAATAACATCTGAAGCAACTGTGGCCATATCACTAAGTTATAATGAGATTATCCCTAGAACCCTTAAGGATAAAATTGATAAGGATGTTGAACTTCAACAATTTATCAACAATCTGCCAAATCTATTCCTTAAATCCCAGTAGATCAACACCACCCACAAACTAGTCGAGTCAAGCTCTACCTGTAAAACTCTCACCCCACAAACCGACCAAGCTTCACCAAAACCAACAGTTGTGGGAATCATCAAATCATCATACATTCGCAACCCCGACCCGACATCCACCATAATCACAACCCATATTTCATCAATTATACCAACCTTCCAAAACCTTCCGGTCAATGGGGTAGATAGGGGTTTACTTTCTCTTGAAGGAAATAATCAAGCAACAATAGATGCAAAAATCAACGATCTCATAGAAAATGAATAAATCGACAACCCTATCGACCTACAACCAGAATTCGAAAACCCCATGCCGACAAGTAATTTTCTAACCACCACTCTAACACCATATCATTCACCTTCACCACCACCTCTGTCACCACCACCGGCACCAGAGTATCCCCATAACCCAGAACCACAATTGGAAGCACAAACAGTCACAAACCCCATTCAGGAAACTCAACAAGCCAATCCCTCCATAGCAGAAGTTTAGTCGACCGAGAATCCACCGACTGAAGAACAACAAACCCCGCAACAACAACCAGCATTATTACCAACAGGATCATAAGTGGTCCATAAGTCCAAACATAAGAGAAAAAGAAAAGAAAAGAATAAAAAAGAAGAACAACAGAAACAACAAACACCAACATCTATCCACCTGCATCAACTAGGATTGACTTCCGTAGTCGAGACACCAAAGCTAAGAGATGGAGAGTTGGACTGACTCCTGGGAGCACTCACCAAAGAAGCATCAACAAGAAATCAAACAAGACAAGAACGAATTGAAAAACTGAATGCAGAACAAGTTGAATTCCTGACCAAATGTAGGACTTTAACAAATATAGTTATATAAGGACCAACATAGACCGACACTGACAGACATCTGGAGAAAGCATACCAATTATTTGAGAGTGTCATGTCAAACCTTCAAGCACAGCTACAGACCAAAAGAGAAGAGAAAAAAGAAGAAACATTTGCGCTATTAAAATAGCAATACACAAAATTTTCAGAAGCACACAAGGTACTGCATGAACATCTAGAAGATTCAACCATTACAAAATAAGTACTGCGCAGTTCATACACCCATTATGGCAAGGTATTTCAATAGGCTCGAGAAACTTGTGAACACATAAAAAAACTGGAGAATCGACAAAGTTTGGACGAAGCAATGAGGAGCACAATACAAGAACAAATCGTGTTGGAAAAAACAAAACTTGAGAATCTAGAAAGACAAGCTCATCAGTGGGTAAATCAAGCTCTTTCTAGCATCGACAAACTGGACACAATCTGTCCACAGATGAAATTACTGATGGACACAACATATGAAAAAGCCCAAATTTTGGGGCTCGACATGATTAATATTGTATAACTCTCAATTTAGGAGAAATTGGCGACTCTATCTAGCATCACAACATTGACCATAGACATCCAGAGAGCTCTCCGTAGTTGGGAGGATTTTCAACACCAATTGGCCATTTCAGCAGAAGCCATAGTCGAAGTATGTGTACAAAGAAAACCATCTATTAGACTGCACATCCCATGAAAAAAGAACAATAGAAAGAAAACTACTTGAGACAGAGTTTTTGTTCCTCCCTTGTTTCTTTGGGACGAAGAAATATTGTGTTCCTAGGGAAGATTTTGGAGGAGCTAGTCGGTGAGCCGACTAGACTAGTCAGCTAACTAATCGGAGATTAGATCGGCCTCCAAAGGTCGTGTCGGTTGACTGAACCAACAAGTAGTTACTTATAACCATTTTGTAATCATATATAATAGGCTGTTGAGCTAGTTAAGAACTTGGTTCAGTTTTGTATATGTATGGATGCTCATGTGATTCTATAATATAATATGTTATTCTGCTATCTATTCTTGTCTCTTGTATCTGTATGTCTATATGATTCTTTATGTGTATTATTGGTAACCTTATGTGATCTATGAGATTACAACATGGACACGCATGTGTATAAATGATGCTGAAATCAGATGTGGTCAGTTAGGAAAAATAATAAATAATTGTATATTGCGAAATAAACTAACAAAAAACTATGTAGACCACAGTGCATTTTGTGTAGATCATGCTCATATATATATATATTTTAAATTATTAATTTAAGATTGAATTATTGCGGTTGGACACGAGTCACTTATTAACTTCTTCAAAATTTTAAGGTCACACAGTTCATTAAATGAAAAATTTCACACATTAAATGACAACGGAATATTAAAAAATAATATCATTGGGAAGCCAACATAATATTCTACAATTTGTTTTTTACTGCAAGTCGAAATTCACATGGCATATATGCATTTCGAGGGCTTCTATCTATCACATGAGTACACAATCAGATTTTCATTGCCAAATTTGGACAAAAAGTGTTGCCCACCTTCATGGAATCACCCTTCACTTGAAAAAACTATGGTAACCAAATTTTTTTAGTCACGTAATAAGTAATCTCTCATTTTTTACTAGTGAAAGAAATCTTGAAAAATTCATTTTTGCTAGATTCAATTTGATAAACACAAGAACCAAAGGAATCATGAAATAAACTCACAAGGAAATCAAACAATGTGGGAGGAACTAACAAAATTTCATACCAGTTGTAACATTGTTAAACATATCCCTATTGTTTGTTAGGGATATGGTAATTGTTCTATAAATTGATCATATCTACACCCTATAAGCTCTTATGGAGGGCCTACTATGTTAACCCTAAAGGATGTAGTTAGCACTATTCTTAACCAATTGTTGGTTGAGTAAGCTCACAAGTTAGAGTAAAAATGATATAAATCATATTGCTTGCATTATGATTACAAAATATGGTAGGAATACTATTTTTGTTGATGTATATGCCCCTTAAGGGTATCTTCTCTCCCTGTAAGTTTGGAGAGAATGTTGTAGGCTCTTGGGCCTCAATTGTAATTGGAATGAACTCTCCCCAGATTTGCAATGGAAGAGTTGACTCGATACAAGAGAATTAAAATAGTGAAAATGTCTCCCTCTTATTATCATTTTGGGTATCTAGCTTGCAAGAAACACAGACTATTTAAAAAAAACTATCATTCCCAAAACAAATTGCATCACAAGGTGTGGAAATCCTTTTCTTCTTTCCCCAAGAGAAAGGTTTAGTTGGAGTCCATAGGTTAAAATAATAGTATATAGATAAATCCAAGCATTGGGGTTATTTTAATGGAGTCTCAGAGGGAGAAAATTCATCCCGTGGAGGGGGATCCCTTCGATACCTAAGTGATTCACACTATTTTAAGATGAAAATTGGGTTGGGATAGGGAACAAATAATTATGCAGAGTTATTGACCCTTAAAATTTTCATAATTTTTTCCATTGAGAAAGGATCCAAGGACCTAAATATTTTTCATGACTATGCTTGTGATAAATTGGGAAATGAGAACACAACACTGCCACAATTTAAAATTAGCACCACTTCTTGAGGAAAAAAAGCTTCTACAAAATTCTTTTCACAGTTTCTCTTATTGTCATGTCTACAAGGAGCGTAATGAAGAAGTAGATAAGGGGGTTGTCATATTCCCTCATAAATTGTTCAGTGTTTAAGTTCCTAACCCAATCAATCCCTTGGGTGAGGAAGAGAAATAAAATTTCTTGGGGTTAATTTTTGAAAAATTTCCAAAGTATTAATTAATTAGGAGATATCAAATTTTTGAATAAAGTATAAGGAGACATATATTAGGAGTTAAATTTATAAATTAATATTTTATTTATGAAATAAAAGATAGATAATCCTGAATGGCGAATGGGTGGAAAGTTTGACCAAAAGGGTAGCTTGCACGAGAAGGAAAGCCAAAAAAAAGTTAAATCTAGGAAAGTTGAGTAAAGAAGGAATACAATAGTTAAGGAAAGTAAATAAGGGAAAGTAGGGACAAAATAAAAAAGAAGGCCAAGGAAGGAAAGCATAATAAATAAGGATAAATAAGAAAGAATAATAAAGTAGGATAAAACAGAAAGTAGAATAAAACATGAAAGCATGAAACACTAAAGCAAGAAGGAAAAATCAAAGCATGAAAGCAATGCAACTTTATCCATCCATAAGGGAACATTGGGATCTATAACTTGCTCAAAAATCCATCCTCATTCTATAAAGGAATGAGTGCGCATTCCTAGCCCATATTTTGATAGTTTGAGAATCTAATTGAGAGCATTGTGTTACTCAAGACTTGGGAGATGCACCCCTAGTTATGCTGGGAGATGTACCCCTGCTTCCATTGAGGGGATGAAGAAATTCAATATTCATAATTGAGTTTATTTGGAGGTTATTTATCAGATACAATATTGTTCCATTTTATTTAAGAATCCAAATATCTGGATTCTCCATTTCTGTAGTGAATAGTGTCTCCAATTGCACTATATTGATGTAATGATTATAAAGACTATTTCCTAATCTATAAATGAGATCTATTTCGAATTATTTATGTTTTCTATGATGTAATGGATATTCTTTGAAATTTATACTTGAGTTGTTTTGACCAGCTTACTCATGAGTTAATTCGACCCTGTCAAGTTTTCCATGCGATTTTGACTAGTTTTGTTGTACTGTGCATAAATCAGCCTCACTGTAACAATTTCTCTTCATTTCAGTTTCGATAGACTCCTAACATAATGATATTTATTACATTCCAAAAATAATTAACTCATAACACCTTTCTACTATTTGGTGTGTGAATTTATTCACAGTGAGATCTAGGAGCTAGAAAAATATTCACATTCTAAGTTATTCACAAAATATGCAAGAGAACAACAAAAGAGAACAAAATAACACACATAGATGGTGCCAATAACTGATCATGATATTAGTGTACATCTTGTATATATGTATGGTACATATTTATAATACATTGGGGAAAATTCGTGAGCCCTTGGAGGCCATCTAGATGCATACATGTGTCAGGATAGGATTTGACCCCTAAACCCCCGTAAGGTTGACAAATAGGCTCCCAAAACTAACCAAACAATCATGAATACATGTGTGAACATGTGTAAATATGTAACGAGGTGTGAATGTAGACATTCAAGGCATGGTTGTACACATGTGTGAGTGGGAGAGTCTCTATGAGCCAATAAATCACCAAGAAGACCACAAAACAACCACATTCACACACCGACGCCCCTAGTCAAACAGAAGGTGGTTTGTAATCAATGAGGGAACCTAGAATGTTAGGATGATCAAAATAGATCTCCTAAAATATCAGGATGATCAAATTGGACTGCCTCAACTGTGAGTTAATGAACCATAAATCACATAATAGACCAATATTGATCAATATATCCTAAGTAGGATCATATACCATAAGTACTAAGCAAATGAAAATGAATCCTAGGTGTAAGACCATGGTACTAAAGTAGATTAATTTATCTAACACCCCCCCTTAATCCTAACTTAGTACAACTTATACCAAATTATTTATATGAGGCCTTGGGAACTAAGGCTCAAGTCACCTCTTACAACAGAAATTTTATTTGTCCATGTAAAACGAGGAAAGAGGAAAATCCTCCCTTAAGAATGGACATGACATAGATGATAAAAAATTTCTTCAATAGTTCCTCTTATTCACTTGAATGAGATTAAAGAACAACTTTTCATTGATGGACTTGGTGAAGATGTTGTGGATTCCATGATCATGCTTCAATGTGTTGTAAACAAAGATCATGTGGAGAGGCCTCTTGATGGTCATCATTTGCTGATGGAGGAGCATCATAAGAATTTATTTTTCTACAAGCATACTCTGATATAGAATCATAATCAATCATGGAAAATATATCTCTTCAAACTCTTTCCCAAATAACACCAAAAGATTTAACAAAATCTGCCTCATGCGCAACTGCCATATCATGAATAAAACCGTGAATCTTTTGTTAGTTTTTCAACATTTAAGCTAGCATTATATTAAGATATTTTCACTGAGAGAATAACAAGCATAGCAATAACATAAGCACATCACATGAGACAAGAGACACAAAGAGTTTTGATAGGGGAAACCATAAATGGAGAAAACCCCTCAACTTCCTCTAAGATAGTATCACCACAAGATGTGAAACCAAAACAGTAAGATGACCTCCCAACACAACAGCAGCCTTCTGTCAAGCCAAAGTATTTCCTTCTCCAAAGGTGCGCCACACTTGAGAGAGAAAGTGATGTAATTTTCAAGTGATAAATAGAGAGACTCTCACTCTCTATTTATATTCTTCCGTTGACTTGAAGTGCACTCAACCATGTAGGCTTAACTTATAATTAATTACTTGA